>JXWZ01001840.1:0-17070 GCA_000956215.1 Anopheles farauti No. 4 | reverse complement strand
GAGAGAGAGAGAGAGAGAGAGAGAGAGAGAGAGAGAGAGAGAGCTCTGGATAAGTTACTCATTTCGCTTGAATGCTTCATTGGTTATTCAATGACCCTTTTAGTCAATGCTGATGTACAGATAGTTTGGTTTTAATTGTCTTGACTACTGATTTTGGAGATAGAGAAATTTTTTTTGCGTATGTCGTTGGTCGTTTTAACAAAAAAAAACACACAAACACAAAATCACTGTTTTGTAAATGACGAATCTCGCATAAATTACTTTTAATTTGTTTGGAACGATCAGTTTTGAAGAAATATCGCAAAAATACACACAGTTTTGTACATAACTGGATTTCAAATATCCAAACATACAGATTCCAGCTTACATTGTCTTAATGGCAATTTAAGCCGTAATGTATGCGTTTTAATCGTATTGGTTAAGATCATTGAAGTATGTGTGTGAGGAAGCCAGCCATTATAAACGGACCACCTACGATCGTAGGAGTTCCAGAGCGATGTGTAAGGCTTTTATCTATATATAGAAGTAACATCTACTTAAAATGCACGTAAGATGAAATAATTTTTTTAATTTAACGTAGTCATATAGGACGGACCATCTCTAGCGTGTTGATACGGCCCGTGTGCAAAGATATTTTTGTATTTGGAAATGTAAAACGGTAAAACGAAATACTTCGTAGCATGACAAACATTTTATTCTTAACGAGCCATAGTTTACTTCGACTATCGTACGGTTATAGTAATAGTGATCAGTTTTGTACTATAGAGAGAATATAGGTGATAACAAATTTCATCTAGCTCGTCGCGGCTAATGGTAATGAAAATCATCGCAATGGAACACAGGCAGGATGTAGGCCAGCCGTTAGAATGCTCGAACAACAATCACGCATCGACCATTGTTCCCTATGCTCGCTAACAGTCATTATGGTACAATGTATGAGCCGTTGTACACGAGCCGCTCGAGGGAAAATGCGATGTAAAAAGCTGGCATGTATGTAATGTAGGCGGGGTAGGAAGGAAACAGGTAAAGGTGAGATAATACTAGTTGTACAGACAAGTTGCATATAAATTTGTCGAATGCATGTGATTTACCGTTTAAAAGAAATGTATAATACGAAAAAAAGAAAGAAAAAAGGTTATTTAAACAGAGACATAAACGAGAGTACAGTAAACCGAACAGTTCAGAGATAGTAAAATGCGCAGAAAATGAAATTTAAACAGATCAAATTCTACTGTAAATTACGTCGTTTATGGATTGAAAGTCGAACAAATTTCTGATAATAAAACAACATGAGTTTTATGGAATGAACAACGCAACAGGGTAAGCAATCTACGCTGTTAACTAGGACGTGTGGCATCCGAAACATAAATAAATGGTTGTATCTAGCTGTTTTATTACTATGAATGAGTTATCAAGCCTCACGAGTGTTTAAAATTAATTTTGAGACATTTCAATGTATCCACAGAGAAGTATAAGCAGAAAAGCGTAAGTCTCGTGTGATTTTATCGACGCCATTTGCAATTGTCAAATTTGATATCTACAGCTATTTTATGGCAGAAACTTTATTTAAAAAAAACTTTTAAAAACATTCCACACGAACCAAGCGTGCTTCAGTTGTTTTGTATCGAGCCACGAACTCCTCACCTGTCAAATTTGTTCCTGTATGTGTTCCTATATGTCCCAAAAAGTAAATTGGAGCGGAATAGAGTGATTGGACTAGATAGATTTTTACAGTACTTGAACTATCCAATATTTACATAATCCAAACCATAATCATCCAAACCGTAACCAAATCTTGTACCAATAAACGAAGCGATAGGAGTTGCTGAACTAGACCGAACACTTAGTTGAGATGAGGATCTATTAAAAGACAATTTTTTTGCGCTGCACTAATCAGATCGTTGTTCTGTTCTACCGGTAACTTACGTCTGTTTGCACCTGCTTTTGTGCCCTTTAATGACCGATTTTTTCTTGAAACAATTAGGTTGTTACATTAACGGGAAGCCACTTTAAAGCTCACTAAGTGGTCAAAAAAGTACGAAATTAAGCAGTGAGCGTGTGCTTTTGCTTGCCAGCCAACGATCACGGATGCTGTTGTTTTTTTATTTAATTGCATGGTTCGATGATGAACCGATAGATGATAGACGACTGAGACAGCGAGCGACCCAGCTCTCCAGGGAACAGCAGCTCCGTTTCGAAAATTCGGACAAAGAACTAAGCAGCTTTCTCAGTAGGGAAAACTCGCAAATTCTACATGATGTTGCACAAGACATGGAGCAGCTTTCTGTCAAGGACCGCTATGTGCTGAGACGCCAATGGCAACATTTTTGCGATTGAGTGAGAGGTGGTCGAAAGATGGATTGAGCTCGACGGACACCTGAATGGAGCAAGAGATTCCGAAGAGATTCCGAAGTAGGCGCGAGCAGTGAAATCAATGCAATGAAGTAGCATGAAAGTGGGCGACGTGATGTCCACGCCACCCTTGGACCAGGTTTCCAATGTCATCAAACAGCTAAGGCGTAACAACTCAGCTCACAGCAACTGGACTGGAACAGACCTCTTCATGATGGGCCACTGCCGGAGGAGTGGAAACCACAATTTCAGTGTACAAACAAAGGGAGACAAGCTGGACTGTGCTCACTTAATCGTGCTTGCTACGGGTTCCATAGACTCCTAAGATCCAAAAGACTTCATACCCACAGAAAATGTACGATATACCCTGATATGTCCGGTAGTGTTCTACGGGGATAAACTTAGGGTCATCCTGAAAGAGGATGTCGATACCCTTTTCCTTTTCGAACAGAGGGTGTTATGGGTGTTACTATCTTCGGTGAGGTACGCGAACAAGGTCTGTGGAGTAAGAGAATGGACCACGAGCTAGCAGAGCGGTTTGGCGAACCAGACATTCTGATGGTGGCGAAGACTGGCATTATACGATGGCTGGGATATGTCATGAGAATGCCGGACTCATGTCTCACCAGGAAGGCATTCGTCAGTGATCCGTTCGGCACGAAGTGCAGAGGAGCGCAGCGAGCTCGTAGGACGCGATCGCGAATAGAGGACTCTCTCTGAAGCGAACACAACATTGCATTGCACATTGCAACATTGTGTCAGAGCAAAACGTCCCAATCGATTCGCCATGAATACCGGTTTCCCTTTCTATGAGCCGTAGTAAGGGCCTGTGATTCGGCGTGATGCCGGTAAGTATGACCAAATTTCATTTAATTAAATTTCGTGACTGCAAACACAATGGCAAATCCATCGCGATCAATTGCGCTGTATTTTTCATCGGTTGTGATTAGGCATCGCTCGTGATGCCTACTGAACCCCATGCCTACTGAATGCCATGCAAAAAGGAACAGACAAGCCTTCGCTACTTGGATATCTATACTGGTCTAAAATTCGCTATCATGTGGAGGATCCTCACTTGACGCAGTTTTTGCATAGACTTCTGCTGAAACTAACGACGGTGTATCAAGTCCTTGTCGTATCGATCGACTGATTATTGATATGTCTGGCTCCGTATCCAGCTTTAGGCTCACGTGTTGAACTTACAATCTTTAGCCCAATGGAGTTCACCGCTCAACCAACAGGATTTTGATCGTTTTTGATCGACCATAATTGATCTTTAGTATTGTTGGTTAGTCTGTGTATTCCACGTCAGACACTGCCTAAAAATGATCACTGCTTATCCGTGTTGGGTCTGGTTCATGATTTTGGGTCAGCCTGAAGAATCATCATGATTTTGCACGCAAATTGTTCATCGCCAAAATCCTTCTTTCCAACATAGACTCTTCCATCCGTTTGACGGCTGTTCTCTACTTTTCACCGTCCCGCATTTTACGCCTTCGTCCTCCTTTTTTCATTCCCTTCGTTTAGTTTTAGGGTTTAACCATGTATCGACTGTGCTTCGGCGAAGTTATTTTACAGCTCGTGAGGCAAGCAACATAGGCTAATACAATAAAATAAAATAAATTAATGAATGACTTAATTTTTTCCCAATGGATGTCTAAAGCAACAAGCGGAGAAATGCGATCGTTGGGAGAAAAGTCTCTTTTGGGATAGAAATTGGTGTACTTTCACTAATATTCTCGAGTCTTTACATTCGTCTTGTCATTCAAACGAAGTTTAAAGCAAACGAATGTTATGTAAACCATTTTTTTGTATGTTCTTTCATTTAAATCGAGTTTGCCTACTAAATAGTAGGAGGCAATAATTTTCCCCATTAGCCCAGCAACACCCATTATAGATGAATCGTTTACAACGCGAATATGTGATATTATAACCAAAAATGTTAAGAAGACCAAACCAAAAGTGTGAGAAAAGTTATTTATTTTTGTTATGTCTGTAGAATGATTAGATGCATGGGTACCTATAGTTTGTGTGTCGCATGAAGGTGTTTAGTTTCATAAAGTCGTTTGATATTTTGCACTAGTTACACGTGTCGTTTGAATCACCGGCATATACGAGTGCACGTTGGAGTGTGTTTACTGTAGCAGTTCACGAAAATGGTACACTAAAAGATGGCTGTTAAATGCTTGTTAAAACATGGCGTGCTTTGACCACTTGTTTGATAAATTTGCTTTGCCCGGTGTGCGCGCGGTTCAGCAGCAAGTAGGATGAGTGGTTCGTTTATTTCACCTAAGTTCAGTGTTGCTTTTCGTATATATGAAACTATACGTAAAGCCATTTCCGTAATCTCTTATCCAATCGCTTACGTACAAAATGTAAATTTGTCCAAAAAAGAAAAGGAGAATTTCGCAAATGCACAAAATATTCTATTTCCGTTGCTTAATGCATTTACGTTAAAGTTTTGTTTTGTTACCGTGCCATCTAGAATGCGTTGTTTTTTTTTTACTTGCTCGTCAGTCAGGTAGGGTCAGGGGGGGGGGCTCATTGTTTCGGGACGAGCAAAACCGGATGTACGTTTGGTGTGGATTTGTTCAAGCTGTTCGATTTGCCTAAGGGTGTGAATATGAAATGATTCAAGTATTTATTCTATAACAAGATTTCCACAAGCGTATTCTTCGAAACATAACAGAAAAAAACATTTCAATGTCATTTAGAAACTTATTACGGTTCCTTTTATGGCATATTTTGGGACTGTTGGAATTTGATTTTCTCTAACGCTTTGTATGTGATGCTTTACTGTTGCTTGGTATGGACTAATTGGAAAACAAACTCTACTTCTTTCTGTTTCGATTACGTTAAAGCATGTTGCGATGAGCTGTTCCATTGGGGTTCGCGCTACTAACAATTACTACCACAATCATAACACACGATAACATCATTATCCTTGTTTTGTTGTTTCTTATTTAAAATGTTTGTTTCATACCACAATCTACTGGATTTGCAAACACAGTGCATTCTGTACGATAAGGTTTACGAGCCATGCACAGCTTTGGCATTTTTGATTTCCCAAAAGCTAGGCTAGAGTTGACAAACTATCGTCCCGACGTCGTTCGGCGGTGCGTGCCCACCGTGGGATTGAACAAATTCTATACTTGTTTGCTGCACATGGTGTCCCACGGAATGCGCCACTCGAGGGATACATAAAACTTTGCATGTGTGTGTGTGTGCGAGAATGGATTTTGTTGCATGCTGTAAACACGTCTGCTCCCAAGCAGCCTTCTCTTATGACCAATTTTGCATTTCTAGGGTTTTACCGTCGGAAAATCACCGTCAACATTTGCTCTACCATTAGTTATCACATACGTTTTTTTTGTTCTGCTAAAAGGGGTTAAAACATAGATAAACTTGAAATATTTGTTAACAGAGTTCGACTTTCAACTGTTTTACGAGACGCAGATACTAAGACGCGCCTGCTTGGTTCGCTTTCACTTGGAACTTTGCAGACGCAGTAGGGGACACCCTCACCAATGTTGTATGGGAACATTTCGTCAATTTAAACAACTCTTCCACGTTCTCCAATGTTCATTATTTAATGTGTTGCTATATCTCTTAAGGCAAATGTGAAGGGTTTTGGTAGATATCGTGGTGCCGTTTCGCCTGTGTTTGCGGTTTCTTTACGACCGTCGGAATTTGCTGCTACTCGTGAGCGTCAACGCACAGTTCAAACTAGTTGTATTAATTCGCTGTAAACTTTCAACAATAGGGTTAGATCCAACCGTTCACGTCACAAAATTGAGTACTACAAGTAAAGCAAGATAAATAATTTACGTCGCAAAAACATTCACCAACAGTCGGCTGATGCAACGGTGGGCATCAAACTGTTTTGTCCAAAATTGAAAATATATCGTTTATATGTGTCGCTGGGGGGCGCTGGGGGAACATTTCTGATGTTTCTAGTTGCATTGATTACATATACGTTTCATCCCGATTGTGTGATATTAGCTGTGTACGTGTGCGCATGTAAATAGAGTTTTACTATCGCTTTTCACTTATTTCATAATTTACATCACATTCATTGGTATAGCTTTTGTCGTGTGTATAATAATGTTCGGGAATACGAAGTGTCTGCATCAAATATGACTGCATCGAAGCTCTCACCGTTGACGTTTTCCGCTATCGTTCCAAATTGTGTACGAGCTTGTGTTCAGAACAATTACGCAACATTTGGCCGATACGTTTTCCCTAAACAATGATGGCTGACGAAAGCGGGTGTTGTTGACGTTATTGTTCTGCGTGCGATTGTGACATCCTAGTGTGCCTTGAGCCAGGCCGACCATGTAAGTGTACGCTACTAAGTGTGAAGTGTGTTGCCATGATGTGACATGTTGCTTGGTTGCTAGCTAGCTGGTGCTTTTCTACATAAAAATAGTTTCCTACATGCGTCGTTTAGCTAGGTTGAGAGTTATCGGTACTTGTTCTTAGAAGTTGAGCGTGCTGGTTGTGGAGAGTAACACAACATTATAGTAAGCTCGGGTATGAGTAAGTGTATGCGTTGTGGGATGCAATGCAGCAGCCAGTTCGTGTTCGTTGTGTGGTGAAATGGTTTTTTTTCCTCTCTCCTCCTAATGTGGATCGTTTCCAATGAGCGATGCTCTATGATGAAGAGAAGAAAATACTTGCACTTGTTGCGCTAGTAATCACCAGTTTTGAGAAGGAAAAATGGTATTTTCTGTAGTTACACATCTAATCGTAAGATCGCCCCGGGGAGGTAAGGATCCGTCCTACATTGATCGATCGCAGCAAGCGTCCCGCGGGCACAAGTGCCGTCGGGGCTCATTCGCACCGCGGTTCGCTTGGTACGATTCGCCATAAGAAAGAAATGCGGCATAACTTTCACTTGCTAGAGAACAAACAAAGTGACCCGTGGTGGTTTGTGGGCGTCTGGCGCTCTACCACGACGAGAGAATATTAAAATCATCCTTATAATCCGTTATCTACGTAAAACAGTTTCATCTACTGCTTAAAAACGAGGAATGGCGGATTTCACTCATCTTTTCGGTGAACAGATCGATAGAATCCGGAAGATCGAATACCATTTGGGATAGTGTTGTAAAGTTTTAGATGGAACTTTAGGTAGTGAACGATTGCGAATGGTAATGTCTAGGGGATGTGGTTAGTTGTTTTTTTTTTTCTTCACTAAGAGCTGCAGTGTTCCTATTAGTTTGCATGTTCTAAGAGTTGCGCATACGATTGCTATAGAATTCACTACTTCTTCTATCGAATTCTGAAAGATACATTCGAAAGCTCCTTATAAATGCAGTAGCTATGTGTGAGTTACTATTATACCTGTATGGTGTAGCGTTGGGTTCCTATTCCTTCTACGCACAACACGAAGAAGATTCAAAGTTTGGCCCTGAATCCACAGAGTTCAAACAGATGTGTCTAGTTTTATTATGCTGCCTTTCTACCATCAAAGCCAGCTCTGTGATGCTCGATTCGGAAAACTAAACTAATTTTGAACGAATAAAGATTACCTCACATCAGAGTCTCCAGCAATCGCGAAGCGAAAAGTTGCTCAAAGATACAAAATGATGCTGCTTTTTTGTAGTAGGGCCCCATTTTCAGTGAAACCTCCAACACAAACCGTTAATCGATGGGAAAAACGGTTGGCGGTGTTGCTGAAAAATTATTCACTATGTTATGTGAGAACTTCCGCGCTGGGAGCAGTTCGTTGCAGTTCAGCAAACATTTAACCTGCACGCATAAAAACCTACTATTTCAATTAACTTTGTGCGGCAGGCTTGAAACAAACCTACCGAGCACAGTAGCTTGCGTTAATACTGCAGCCGCGGAAGATTCTCACTAGGTTGCTACCGCGTTCGTAATATTCGGGCAAAAATGCACTGACCGCTGGTGTTTGCCATTTCCAGCACAGTGGAAGTCGCTGCTAGGCGTCGGGAAGAGAGCACGAGTACGTCTCGGAAGCGGTTTGTTTTCGGAACACTATAAGGTCTACAAGCCCAGGGCTACTGCGATGAGCTGGATCTACAAGGTTTTTTTTTCGATTTCCTACGCAAGGTTTGGATAGGACTAGGTAGCCTACTGTGGATTTGAGATGCTGTGGATAGCATTGCAGCGCTCGAAAGCCATTTTACAGATTCCGTCTACTGTGTGTAGCCTAGGGTAAAGAAGGAGCTTTCGCTAAGGATTGCTAATACAAAAAAAAAATACAAAAACAAAAATATTTCCAGCGAGTAATGGCTGGTGAAACTTTGCTGGCACTTGCAGCAAACGTGAGATACCATTTAAAAAACTCAGGTTCGGTTTAACAAAGATCTAGTTTTGTTAGCGAACCTAGATTAGCGAAAGTCTGACAGACGAAAACCGATAAACTAGTCTATAAACAACACTACATCAGGGCAACGGATTGAATAACTTTGTTTCTAAAAGGGGTGTAAAATGTGCGCAAAAAATGTGTTGCACACACGCACGCGTACGCTCATGTTTGTGTTTTTCTCTTGATTTGCTCGCGATTGGAAATGGGATCGGTACGTTGAATTGGTGGCTTAATGTACATCATGTCCGTGGTCGATAATGCGATCAAATATACAGTTACGGTGTGTCGGGAAAGGGGTTGTCAATAACAACAATAACAACAATAAGGACTGATTACAAAGGCAAAACAAAATCACCCATTTCGCTTAACATTTCGTGAAACTTGCTTGGGTACTGATACGTTCCGCTGTAATCGCGATAGTTTTTGCCACTGTTACCCTTTGCTGCATTTTTAACAATTCAACCAGGTCCGATTTAACGTTTGTTTTGTGATGCTAAAATCGATCTGTATAGACGTTTCATAACAATACTATTCTTGGGGGAAAAAACAGTACATTGGTTGGCATTATTTTTTGTGGTTTGTATCATACACGATCTTTTACGCGTAACTTGACTTGTTGCATTAGAACCGGGGATTCCTATTTTACAGTAGCACGTGCGTTTGCAACGTTCAGAAAGTTGAGATTTACAAACCGAACCAAAACGTTAATGGAATTGTTGTGAGGATTTCGTTTGATATCAGCACGCATTTCAAAGGATGTCGCTGTTGCTGCCCTTGCCCAGTGATATATTCGCTGAAACACTCTGAAACGCCTCTTCTCGCATAGCTATAAATCGAATGGATGCAAAAATGTACGATCCGATGCATTCCAGAGTTGTTATTAGTATGTTTTTGTTTTTCCTGGAGACTTTTTTCCATTGTTTGATGGTTCGTTTGCCATTAGTTTAGTCTGCCTGTATCGTTTCTCATGGTTGGTCATGGTGCGGCCGTATCGTATTTTTATAAAAAACTCTCTCCCATGAACGGGAGGAAAAATGTATCAAAATCGATTTTGTTTATGCTTGTTTCTTGCGAGTTGTGGCAGAGTTTACACAGATGACGAGACAGATGAGTGGAATCGTGTGTGTTTGTGTGTGTCTTTTGTTCAAACAACTGCTGCAGTCTGTGATAAGGACATTGATTATGACACACAAACATGCACACACACACACACACACACGCACAAGCACGCACACATACACTTGTACAAAGAACATCGAATGACACTGACGGATGACAACAATATGGTGGATGTTTGAGTGCGATCGGATGTGGTACGGTTGATAAAATGGCAATCGCTTTCGGCTATGCTTTGACTTGTTTGGAATATGAGCATAGAAGCACGGTATATCTGCTCATTTCGGGTTTGCTGTCTATGAGTTGACCATGAGGAAAAGGTTGCTGGAGACGATAGGTGTTGTTTGCGGTGTCTGTGGTGGAGTGATGTTGACGAATCGTGAGTGTGGGAGAGTAAACGGTGATTTCAGTACTTGAGATACTTCGTATGCCGCCGCGTCTTCTTCACCACCGGTAATCCATCCAGCCGGCCATCCGAATAGTACGAACAGTCGAGCAACTTTCACCAGAAGGACAGGGGTCGCGAAGTGCTCTTCAGTTTATACCGCGCCCGCCGGTAGTCCTGCGCGTCCAGCCGATACAGTGGCGATATTTTCACGCCCGTCTTGTCCGGGATGATCTGGAAGCGTGCCTGCGGGTCTTTGGTGGAGGCGGGTGGACGGGCGGCGGAGCGTCGTGCCGCACTGGCCACCGAAGCGATCGACGGTTTGGTCGGATGCACTGTCAACGGGCGCTTGGTGGATGATGGATCGGCACTGTTGCTTGCGGCCGGCCGCCGATCTGACGTGGCGCCCAGTGGCCGGGTGGTTGAGCTCGCGACAATGTTCATCTTTTTAGCGGGAATGTTTTTCAAATAGTTTTGCTCGACGTGACAGTTGAGGGGCGAGTACTTGTTCGGCTTGTAGATGGAGAAGATGTTGTTGAGAAAGCTGATGGCATTGGTATTGCTGCCGATCGCGTTATCCGTACCGTCGAGCGTCTTCACGGTGGCCGGGTGGTCATGTAAAGCAGCTGAAGCTGGCGCCTTTCCTTCGCCCGTGTCTGTGTCGCGGACTCGCTTGTCACGGTCTGCGGGATAGACTTTGTATCTCGAGCCCTTGCTCCTGGAACCGGGAGCGCTGGCCCGATGCCGATGGTTGTAATTGTTGCTCTTACCGGCACCTTCACGATAATGATAATGATCCCGATGGTAAGGATCGTCGTCATGATAGATATCGATGACGGTGCCGTTGTTGTAGCATCGGCTCAAGTTGACGTTCTTCACCTTCTTCGAAGGAGCGACTGTGCTTCCGGCCATCGCACTGCGTCCAGCGCTCTTGCGTTCCTCCAGCTCGCTCGGTGAGGTTGGCGACGGTTTTTCCAGCTCTTCCCAGTATTTCTCGAAATCGAAGTTAAAGTCATCCAACTCCAGGTCCGTCGAGTCCGAGGAAGTGTCATCGAATCGGTTCGGTGGCTTCACCTCGAGCATGCTTTTATTTTTCATCGACCCCACCGGCGCTTTCCGCCAATGCTGCGCACTGTTCTGCAGCTGCCGATGGTTCCGATCGATGCAGCAGTTTTGGTTGAAAAAATCCTCAAACGATCGCCGATAGTCGTCACCGTACTCGACGTCGGCGTACTTTGTCACCCGATCAAGGCGCCCACGGAGCAGCTGCTTCGACCGTTCTGCCCTGTACAAATCAGACACGTGGCTTGCGCCGGCACGTGAAGGATGCCCGTACAGTTCGCGGGTCACTCCCCCGTAGTCACCGCATGCGATCGAGTGGCGATCTTCGGCGTAGAGCGTGTTTAGATCGCTTTCCACCTCTTCCTGTTCCTCTTCTTCCTCTTCGTCCTCAACTTCTTCCTCATCGTCGTCGAACAGATCGAAGTCTTCCTCCATGACGTACTGCGGGCGTGGTGCTATCGGATCACCTCCCGTGCCGGCACGGAGATTGTTGCGATTTCGCAGATTCCATTCACTGATGATGTTATTGCTGTGATGGCGATAGCTGTTGTTGTTGTTATTGTTGTGTTGATTGGCGGTACTGTTGTTATTGTTGTTGGCACTGTTGATGTTACTGTGCAGGTTGCTGTTATTGTTGTTGTTGTTGTTGTTGTAGCAGTTCTTTTCGTCCTTGCTGAAGCAAGTTTCGTTAAAGCAACCCTCACGATCGCACATCCGTACGACCGATCGGCCACCATCCGGCTGACGATGGCGATGGCTGGAAAATTCCGGCATTTCGAAGCTGTTACGGTTGTACAGCTTAGCCATGTTGAACCCGACGCCCATGCTGCGGGACGTGCTGAAGGAGTAGGATTTTGGAATTTTCGGATACCGTTCGTTCCATCCGTCCTGCTCGAGCCCATCGCCTAGCTCGTCGATGTCCCGCATTCTGTTCACACCAAAGCAACAGCTGTTCGATTTGGGATAATTGCGGTGTCGCTCGAAGTGACCGTCGATGGTAAATATTCCGTCGTCCTCCAATCCTCCACTGATGCTCATGTTACCGTTAATGTCACGCCCATTACCGCCCGCGCCCGTCACCTGTGGCATGGTTCGCGCACCGAAACCGACGCCCAGCTCGCCATCCGAGTTGTCGATCGATTGATTGGAATAAATGTTTTCCGTGTACCAGTTGGGCTCGAGGGAAGTTTTTCTCGGTCTCGGACGCTTGACGGGGTAGTAGTTGAAGTGGTGGCGGTAGAGAATGCGCTCCTGGTTGTCGTACTTTAGCCGATGCTCTACGTTGTACTTGTGAGCTTTCATCATTTCCATCTTCTTCTCACGGAACTTCTCCCACTTTTCCCAGCTGCGGTCGTACGATTTTTGGAAATTATTGCGGCCCTCGCGGTGGTAGTGATGACCGCCCGCATGGCACTGATCTTTCTGTTCGCGTTCATCGGTACGCAGCCCGCTTGCGGTGGTGTCTTTTCTGCTCGCTTTCGATGCCGCATGTGCCGTGCCCTTGCCCGTATGATGCCTGTGGTCTTTATCACGATCCCGGTCGAGTTTTTCCTCTTCCGGTTGTCAGACCTCCTGCAAGTACTTGACCGGGCAAATGCCCTGCCGGTTATCGGCCGAACGAACCATCACCATGCCATTCAGCTCTTCACCGACCTGAAAAGGAATGCATTTTTAGTACGCTTGCTAAAAGCGAGTGATACATACGCAATGATGGAATTTATATAGAAAATATTTGAGTGTTTAATGCAGGGAAATTATTTTCGACTAATAAATGTGTCGATCGGGAACAGACTGACGTTCTCTGTCATCACTCGTTATTTTCTCTCTTGCGCTTTCACTCTCTTTCTGACTGTCAAATCTCTCATTTATACCTTTACGGTAACCTTGCGCTTACCTGTATAACAATCTGATCGCGTAACAGTGTCAGTGTGCCATCCCCACGCTCGTTATCCGTCACCTGCAGGTTGTGTGTGACTTGCAGCGGCTTTTCCGACGCTGCAAGCTTGGTGCAGTACTTCGAGGGAAAGTAACCCACCTTGCCGAGACACTTTCCCTTCCACCAGTCCGGATCGGATGTATCGATCACGGTGACCTGAAAATGCATTGCTCGTTGAGTTGATTGATTTCGTAGACATAACTCGTAGAGCCAGCCAGCATTACTCACCTTGTAGCCAGCTTTTAAATCCAGTTCGTCCTGATGACGAGACTTGAAGTTATACAGCACAACATATAGGTTTGTTGGCAGCAGACGATGGGATTTCTGTAACAGTTGACGATAAAACAACGATCAATCAAATAGACGAAGATATCAAACTAACGATCAAGTAAACGGTAAAGTTCTTGTTTTTTCATTTTTAAAAGAAAATCTCACTAATGATTTCACTCACATTAATGATGTATTACAAAAAATATAATTATAAAATCAACTGCTTCTTTCTTGATATAAATATAATACTTATTAGTACTACTAATTGAAATCAAATAAAAATAAATAAAATAATTTATAAAAAATAAGCATTTCGTTATTATTTTATTGAGAATACGTTGAAAAAAAATGCATGAAATAACTTTTATAGCCAGATGAGAAAAACCATAAAGCTTTGTATGTAATAAAATTTTGTTCATGATGATGTATTAAAACAAATATAATTAGAAAATCAACTGCTTCTTTCGTGAAATAAATATAATACTTATTAGTACTACTAATTGAAATCAAATAAAAATAAATAAAATAATTTACAAAAACTAAGCATTTCGTAAATAATAGATAATTGAAAATATATTGAAAAAAATTAATGCATGAAATAACTGTTATAACATGAGATGAGAAAAATAATAAAACTTTGGTTGCAATAAAATTTTGTTCGTATGTTTCTGTTGTATAGAGCGTACCAAATTGATTTAGTTATGTAAAAAAACTCCAAACTAATTGGCTTCCAGGATTTAAATCCACAAGTAAAGGAAGGGATTTTTATATCAGAATTCATTCATAATTTTCTTCTATATATACAGTTGTTGTATTATTTTTCTTTTAAAATTATGCTACTTGTTGGCCTATTATTAAGCTGGTCCAACTACTCTGCTACTGGTGCCGCTTCTACAACACTTATTTTAAACTTATTTTAAAGAACATGTGCATAAAATGAAAGTGTTTTTCAATGAAGCTGCTGTGAATTTAAAAAAAAATAATTTAACAACCGATAGAAAACGAAAATAAAAATAATACATCCTTTTTCCCGTTCGTTCCCACGCGGACACTCACCTGATTCTGACGAACCGGCGAAGGGCAGGGTGAAGTGCTAGCCGACGAAAGGCTTTTTTCGATCTCATCCGGCAAATCCACCGACCCGGTCTTCATGCCACGTGTAGCGTACAGGAATTTTTTCTGTGTACCCGAAGGACTGGAAGGTGCTGTGGTGGTAGCGATTACGTACAATAAGATGGAATATGAGATATACGTTCTGTTACCAGATGTTTTTTTTTATGTGGTGCGATTGGTCGAAAAATGGTTACATTTCTCGGTACTTGTCAAATCGTTTGATCTGCACCGCACTGCTTCCTCTAGCGTAACAAAGTAACGAAAGACAGTGGCGCACAGTAGGGAGAATGAGGGGGAAGGGGGGATGAGTAGTATGCGAATTGATGAGGCCAGTAGGTTGCCATTGGACCGGGACAATGGAAAGAAAACGATCGGGATAATTGGGAAAAGTGCAGAAGAACAGGCGAGCGGGAGAACGTAGCAGTGCAGTTTGCCCGCTAAAGTTGCCTGCTAAAGATCCGGTGAGCGAGGGAATGATCATTTGTTTCCCCATTCTAATACTTACAGTGTAATCTACTATTGTTAGATGGCGGCGTGCTGTGTTCTAAGTGACCACCAGAACCTCCGTGGCCACCGTGACCGGTCGGTCCCGGGTGTCGCCGTCGAATTTGCCCATGCAATTCGGACGATTCTGGTGAGTCCAAGCTGAGCGATTTCATTCTAAGGTTCAGCTTTTGGCGTCGAGGTGAATGCGGTGCTACAATATTAGTATTACACGGTAAACACAATTATGTAACTTTTTACCCCGGAACACCATCGATGCTTGGATTAGCAATTGAAACTTAAAGCTAAGAAGCCTTTTTTGTTTTTTTTTAAACATCATGTCCAACATAATTTAAATAAAAAGCACAAAAGCATGCAAGACGACAGGAGGATAGTAAGTTAAAAAGCTCGCTGCAAACGGTATACGACACGTGTCGGCCTTTGCTATGGTTAGTGTCGATGTTTGACGAAGTTTGGCGTCCCGTTGCAGGTTCTGGTGCCAAGAAGCGTTTAGTGTACGTGTGTGATGAATAAATCGATATATTAGTGCTTTGTTGGGTTTCAAGCGGTGCACAAGCGTGAAGTTCGTTGTTTAAATCTATCACTTCGTACGGTGGTATTTCACAGTGCAATCTACAAGCATCAAACGACGATACGTGGCGTGAGTAAAAATGTTGACCGTTTTTTTTGCAACGGACACATAGAGCGTTGCCTTTTTTAACCGTTGCCTAATATATAACCAAATACGCACTGTTTGCTTCATGTAATGTAATGTTATAACGCAATGTTTATGATGCTTCGATGAAAATTATTTCGAAAGCAAAATAAAGGTGATGGAGCAGTATGAAAAAAGGGTTTCTGATCAAATGTGCATAATATGGAATCAAATGGACGAGAAAAATGTAAATGAACGTACACAGATTGGCATTGGTTGAGCGTATCGAAATCGATGCTTAAATCAAACGGATCAGAAAAAATGAATGAGAAAAGTTTACTTTCAGTCTGCTGTGCATCATATGGGCCCTTTCGATCAACGCGAAGCATCAGCGAAATGAGGTTGATTATTTGAAGCGATGATTTATTTAAATTATTCAACGCTCACTATAAAAACATTCCGGGTCGCGTAAATTCACGCTATGATTTATGCTTCCAGTCTAGGCTCATTTAAATGGGAGGGGGTGGGCAAAAGGGCTGTTCGCTGACTGAGCAGCTTTCCGACAAATAGAATTTCCTACAGATTTCGCGTGTTGTGCAGACATTATACGAGCCAGTGACAATGCAATTTTGACGGCTAAAAGCATCGGTTTTGTTTTCATCTCGACTGAAAGCATTTCGATGCTGAAAACGTGAGTGGGATGCAACGTGACGATGACGAAAAATAAGATAGAAAATTACAAAAAATTACCAATTAAAACTACACCATAAACCACTCGTGCATGGAACGAAGATAAGCGTAGGAAGGATAGTTTTACAAACAAGTTTCATGCGAACATGACACAGGAATGATATACTACATATAATACAACATGAAACAAGGCATACGTTGGTATGGTAACAAGATCCAGATATGTGTTTAAAGTGTGTTTCAATTCTAGCCTTTAGTTAAATTATACTATACAGAATACAGTAGAAACGTGAATCATGAATACAATTTAAAAAAAAAGCGCTAAAAAGTACATTGATTTTTTTTACACAAAAGCAACTGTTAAATATTTCACCACAAAAAGTGTCTTATGCCAATTTTATAGTTTTTTTTTTAATGTAAAATCTTGTCGTTGGGATCGATTGTAAAGTTTTATGTTACAAATAATGTGATAATTTTAATTTGTTTTCCTCTATGTCCGATGATTTAATATTCGGGAATTATTTCAGCATAGGAATCTATTTTGTAACCAGGTGAACGAAAATGTTTTGCCATTCACTATATAATATTACAATTACTATTGCTACTAAAAATACTGTTAAAAATATGCAAAGAAACATCTATTAATACCAACATGTTTAAATACTGGTATT
>JXWZ01001839.1:12500-24962 GCA_000956215.1 Anopheles farauti No. 4 | reverse complement strand
AGGGGGTAGGTGCCCGCAGCGCCCGAAACCAACCGAACACCGAAATTAATCTGTTTCCGTTTCCGTATCGTTGCAAACGACCGAAAAACAACAAAAAAATCCCCGAACCACAGGACTTTACTCGGTTTATACAAATTGGCGTTCGATAGAGATAATGTTCCACGTATCCACGCAGCTCCCGTACGAGAAGCACGACCCGCAGAAGCTCCAGCGGAAGCGTCACATCGGCAACGATATCGTCTGCGTGGTGTTCCTCGAGGCGGACAACACCGCATTCAGCCCGGCCTGCATCAAGAGCCATTTTTTACATACGTTCATCTTGGTAAGTAGCCAACGAGTGTCTGCCGGCAAATTATTACCCTTTCGGTGCCAGTGTCCACCGTGCCACTCCCACTTACATAAAGCTGTCGGTTCGGAGTGGAACGAAGCTACGGAACCGTATCCGTAGGCTACCACATGCGGTGCAAGCAGTATGGGGCGCGTTGTTTAGGCCAGAGTCACCCTACTCCGAGCGGTGTTGCTGTCGCACGCAGCGTGCTGCACTTGTAGTTGTGGTGGGCTGTGCTATGGCTGGAATTCCGGCGCCCCAATGTGTTGCCACCGTTCCCGACCTTACCCACCCGTGAAAGCGTACGCTCGTGCTGAATAATTTGTTCCCGTACCGATACGAGGACGGAAGAACTTACCATTATTTTTATGACAGTGTTGGCTGTTTTCACCTACACACCAAGCGATAACAACGCCACGGTAGAAGGGCATTCGATTCCGGTCGCATCCGTAGCCGCAGATCATGCCGGTGTAATCATATACCGCGCGAAATCGGCGGTGGATACATTATTTTTTAGCTTGTTGGCGCTGGTCAGCCGGTTCGCCGGTCGCACTAACGAGGTTGCGAACGCAACGTCTGCATTTTGAGCGTGCAATACACTACAGCCACTCTCGGCATCGGCTCCCGTCCCGCCATTATTAAGAGTGGCTTTCTGTCCCGGTGGGTTCGTTTCACTTGACTTCATCCGTACCCGGCTAGTACGCCTTTCACCATGGCAACTGTGGACCAGATCAAAGCGTGCGGCGTTAAGAGGATGAAACCTCTAACGCACACAGCCACAAATACAGTCTTCTGGCAGGGCTCGCCATCAGTGCCGTTTTCGCCTTGAACACGAAACGCAGCTGCAAATCGCGAGTCTGTCTGGCGATCTCTCGCACGAACACGAACTGTGCGAAATGTGGAGTGCTAGCGCCATCGGGAAGCATACAGCAGACCGTGCTCATACCACTTAGTAGCGGGCTGTAACTGACCACGGATCATGTCGTTCGCTTCCACATCGAAGCTTATCATCGCCAAACCAGACCCGACGGGCGATGGGAACACGACGGTCACAGCGAAGGGCTTGTTTCATTCTTCAGCTCCGTACTGAATTGTTTCTATTTACTTACGAACTTTATGGAGGTTTACTTCCCTCACTTAGACTCGGGCCAGGACCCGGACCATTGGCAAAGTAGCGTGCGTGTTATCAACACTTTGATTAAATTCGCTTAGCTCTTTGTCAGCCCGAATTCCATATAACCTATGATAATAACCTTCCATATAACCTAATTCCACATAACCTTCCATATGACCAAATTCCATATTAGAACTATGCTAATTAACCGAGATTTCAGGATTGCAGTGCAAGCTTATAGATTTACTAAATTAGCTAACAGCTTTAATGTTGTTCGTTCGATTTTCGTTGAAATTTGTGGTGAAAGTTTTTATACAAATAAGTTACATAACAGTTGAGAGTTTAAATCGATTTCTGAACGAAGATACGAAGACGAAATATTTCCTATAAAAATCCACTGGTTTTTGCTAACGATGGAAGTCATTTTAGTGGTCAGAAATAGTCCAAAATTATATTATATTATTTATACAACCCATAAGGTGAAAATGATCCAATAAATAATAATTTACATTCATTCAGCGTTTTTTTAAACGGTTCATAATAAATGTTTTGAAAAGACATTGAATTTATTGTAACATCATGTGCAGTATTATAAAGCTTCAAAATATAGTTTTAAACATAGATTTGATAAAAAAAAGACCAGCACAACTTTTTCTCGAGCAGTTTTCATTTTAATAAAATTTAAAGAAAACAAAGCCTTGTTTTTTTTTTAATTATTTAAAGTTGTTTTAGGTAAAGCAGTATGATAGGGCTAATAAAATATTTAACTTTGCTTGGAAGTGCTCTGAATTTCCTACCGATTCCTGTATATGCTACACTTTCCGTGCTCCGGTTTTGTGTCTACCTAGACCAGGGTTTTTTTTTTCCTCATCGTCCCCTCAATCTTCAAAAATTAATGTACCAGCACCGGCAAATCACTCTTCTATCCACAACAAAAACACACAAATTGGGCAAACAGTAAGCACTACGCACTGCTCCTTTTATCGTACTCTCTTTGATCTATAATCTCTCCACAATCTACAAATCGGTTACCATTTTTCATCCGAAGCGGACAAACCGGGTAAAGGTGGAACCCGAAACGAATTACCTTACGGGAGTGTGGTACATCTGGGCCTACATAATACCTATTCAGCGCACTAAGACCACAGCCTGCAGGTCCGGGAGCCATAAATAAGTTGACCGAACCATCGAACCGGAACTGGGCAGTGTGCTTCGAGTGCAGCATGAAAGGCTAGCGGAAGCGGCTGGCGGGGTGGATGAAATTTAATGATCATAAGTTTTTTTTTATGCCACTGCTCACATTTTATGCACAGGTTCGGGTACGGGCCGGCAACAGGGAGCAAAACATGGACGAAGGGAGCGGTCAGGTTCAGTAAGGGACGGTTGTGGGACACCTTATTTATCCTTCTTTTTGTGCCTTAGTTTGCCCTTTTGCATCCGTTTTGCTACTACCGTACAATGGAGGCGCTTGGCCGTTTTTGTCCACTGGCCGTATAACCACTGCATAAAAATGTGTTCCTCCTGCTGCCAGATGCAGACCAGACAAACACAAATTGTGCTCTCCGTGCCCTTTTCCTTACCACCGGCTTGGGCCGGGTTCCAGCATGAGGGTTGATTTGATGAAGGATGGGTAAAAAATCTGTTTTACCGTCGATTTATCTCCACCCGTCCGATCTCGGACACGTTCGGTTCATCAGCTCCGGTGTGAATTTTGTGGCTGGCGGGAGAAACGAACCTCACGAGTGGGGACGAAGCAAGGAAGTAAGCAAGTAACTGACCTCATTCTCAACCACCCTCCTTTTTCCGCGCGCAGGTTCGTGTCTCGGCTCGCATCAAGCGGAAACCGACGCGCTACGAGGTTTCGGTGGTGACGCGCGATGAAGTTGGTGCCTACAAACCGTATCTCTGGGAGCAGTCGGTGTTCGAGAAGGGTCCGATGTTTAGGTAAGTTCAGCCCCGTTCATCCGGTGCTCCTACTTGGCACTCCTCCGACGCTACAACTTTTCCCCTTTCCCCATGTTCGCAGAGAGTGGCTGCTGACGAAGATCGTGAACGGCGAGCGGGCCTCCTACTCGGCGCCCAAGTTTGCCCGCATGCAGGAACGCACCCGGTCGCAGATGCTCGAGGACATCGTGGCCAACCTGGCCAACCACGCGGAAACCGGACAAATCCCCAAACCGTACCGAAGGGGTTCGTGGAGACCCATCGGTGAGGATCCTTGCATGTTACGAGTGACAGTTAGTTGCTGTATGCGACTCTATGTGCCGCATAGTATGTACTTGAAAGCTATCTCTCTCTCTCTCTCTCCTTCTCTTTCTCTCTCTCTCTTGATCTCTCTCTCTCTCTCTCTATTGCAAAAGACATACTCACGCACACAGACTCGCACTTTCTCTCTCACACAAACACTGGCTTCCTCATACGAAATTGCACACGTACGTTACGGTCATCTTATTCGCCTTATCAGAAGTGTTACATCTTATTTTTGTTGTTTTAAGCCCCTTCGCCTCCACCCTTTCCCCTGGATAAGTTAAACCTCTCTTAAGTTTTAGCTTTTTTTTTGGCCTATGTTTCGTTTTATACGATCCCCGTTCGCTTTACGACCAACACGATACAACATTAATTGGCTAGTTTCCTTCGCTGCAAACATCCGTACTCATACAAACCACACTACTGCTGCTTTCTGACCATCGCTTTTACAATGTTACTTCATCGTCGTTCTAATATTTTCCCCAATATCAGCAGGTTTATTGGCCGAAGAGAACATTTTGGCAGAGTGTTATCCTTTAAAGCACCGTTTGCCCTCTCAGTTTGTCAAATTGCTTAAAGGAGCGCAATAACTCGTTCATTCGATGTTAAAGCAGTGCTTTCAAGTGAGCGAATTGAGGGTTGATAATTTCAAATCGAATTCATTCGCTTTCTTTCCAACAAATGCTGTGCAGATGGTTTGAAAATATCATCTAACTTGTGATGAAAACATTTTGACATAATTTTTTTGGAACTTCATTCATAATATTTATGAAGTTGATAGATAAAACGTTTCTAATAGTTTTATAACTGTGTGGTATCATTGCTGTTTAGCTTCGTTTTGTAGAATACTTGCTTAATTTTACTAAGAATAGCTTGTTTTGCAACATAAATGCAATTTTATAATACCGTACGCCTGAAAGTATGCAATTTCATACTACCGCAATGCTTTCTGAATGTGTTGTAACAGTTTTTGGATTCCAAATTTAATTTCAATTCTTCCCGAAGACGCCATCGTAAGGTTACTAATAAAAAAAGCTCTTAAGTAACGATTGTAAAATTTACGAACAAAGTTACTTTCCGAAGTGTGCACCACCATAAAATATTAATTTTAACTAGTGCGGGCTTACCTAACGCAGACAGCAAACTATCTAATGGCTGGCTGCAAAGTAGTCACTCTTTCTTGTGCCGGGGAACTTTCCACCGACCTTTGACCACGGCTTCACATCGCGCGGAAAAGTTTAAAGTTTCCCAACCATTGCTCGCCCACCCAACGTCTAAGTAGGGTTTACAATGAACCGAACTACGGCAGAGTAAATGTGGCGGAAAATCGTCGTCCCTTCGTCGGGTTGGCCAACGTCCACCGGCGTGAAAATCTATCGCCCCCATCCGCCTCTGCCGCTTTACGGGCAATTAAATTAGGAGAATTATTAAGCTCGCTACTAAGTGAAACATAAAACTGGCATCCGCTGGCGTAGGCGCTTTGGGGGAAGGTGAAGCCCGCTCTCGTTTCCCGCAACGGTTTCGACATTTTCGAACCAAAAAGATCCAGAGTGAACTTTGATGTCGCCATGCTCCTGAGCTCCTGTCGAACCATTAGTAATGTAAACATGCTCAATCGCGGGTGTGGAAAAGATTTAGAGGACAGTAAGGCGACCTGTAAGGGAGAATAGACTCCCTGACAAAGAGGATTGGCCACCAACCATCGTCAGCACGCTAAAAGTCCGTTTTCGGTTTTCGCCCTTCCTGGGGCTCGTTGACGGTCGAGTTACAGCGGTTTCACCCGTTACCGGGCACCGTTACCATGGTCACCACTATGGACACCGGGAGCGGCAAACTGTCGCGAAACGGTTTCCTCAAGCTCAAACGCGCAGAGTTTCGCTCAACAAAAAAAAAAAGGGTGACACAATGCTGGTCACACCGACGGCATAATGCGGCACACGAGCCGCACAAAAATACACCGTAACTTGATACCTTTCCGTAGCGCAGCCGAAGCGACGGCGAAAACCCCCGCCGGGAATGGACTCAATGGTTTGCAGTTTTGTTACGAAATCTCCTCTGGAACCGTAAGCTCCCTGCCAACCGTATCTAGGGCAACAACGGCGATGTCGCCGGTCGAAAAAAAGGCTCAACCGAAGGCAAAAAGAAAAAAGAAGCATCGCGAAAGCTTCTCGAAAAATAAGCGCTCGCTCGCATTTCGCTCACTCCACCGGCACTGTGAACGGATTGTTTGAACATTCACCTTCCCCTGGTGCGCTACGTTTCCGGTTCGCAGGAGCAGCAGCAACTCCCGGAACCAGTGAGCTGGCTCCGGGGCGTGTTATCTACACTGGTCCAACCGGTGTGTCACTTCTTTTTTTTTTTTTGTACGCAAATACGCGCCACCCTCGTGGCTGTCAGGCCTGACGCGGGTTGCGGGTGTACCAAGCAAAACCCAGAACTTGCCGCTGATGCATACGGTTAACACATGCGAAGGTTTAGTTTTGAGGGCAAATATAACCAGCCGGTTGCCTTGCTTTATGATTCGCGATGTTATTTACTGCATTTCCTCGCACTCTCTCTCTCTCTATCTTTCATTCACTTTACGCATAAAATTTCGAATAAATACATCGCGGAATATAAACTTTAAACTATGTGGCGCCTGAAACGTATGCAACGCGCTTCACACGCCTCTCTCAAACCGATTTTGTTTCGAATTCTGCATACTCTGAAGGACTTTTTTCTTGTTCGGAGCCAAAATACCTGGAAACCCTCTCTATCTCTCTCTCTCTCTTTTTCTCTCTTTCTTTCTTTCTTTCCTAGTACCGTTATCCAACGGACTGAACAACGTGTCACATTGTGCTATTGTCCGAACCGTACCGGCGCGTGTTGGTACCGTTTCTTCCGGTCACGGTCTATTCCGCTTTGTTTTCGCACTTGCTCCATTTTCGCCGTACCACTTCGCGTTTACATGTTTCCTGCTGCTGCCTGCTCTTTGTTGCGGAAGCACAAAGCATTCGCGAAAGCACAAAGGCCGTCGGTGCGAACGAAAAACAATTGTTACTTTAAGGCAAGCGCGTAACAAGAGAAGTCTCGTGCGGCGCACAAGTAGCAATAAATGTCGCCCGCCATTTGTTTTGTTTTCCTGTGCCGGCTTCTTGGAACGCTTCACGTGTTAAGAAACAATGGCACTTTACCGTTGCTTTACGCATTGCTTCTTGCGACAGCAACGCCGCGATCTTGTTGTCCGGTTCGAGTACTTTTCTGCGCTCCAGGTCGGTGTTTATTAAATAAAAGCTGTTTTGTTCACGCAAATCAATTGAAAAAGAAAAACGCGTAAGTGAGCTCTTGGGTAAGAGTTTTCTACGAAATTTCGCATAAAATCATGGTCCATTTTTATTGTATTGAATGTTAGAAGAAAAAAAAATTATTGTCGCTTTCAAAGGACTTACGAATTTTTGTTTGCCAAATTATTAAACGTTAATAATTTTATTTATGGCTCCATGTAGCCGTATTGTCAGTGCCTACTTGCACTGACAGACAATTATGAAACGTTTAAAAACTTGAAATTGTATGCTTAACTTGCTCAACACTGATATATTTTCCATTATTTTTGCTTGTTTTAGGAAATAAAAAAAGAAATACTCGTTTTCAGTGCTTGTACTAATAAAACAAAATCAGAGCATATGTGTGGTTCCCAACCACTTCTAGCATACTGCAAAGTAAAGAGGTAGTAGAGGTTGTAAAAAGAACATGAACCATACCAGAAAAACACTACCAGACTCCAATTTCTCAAACATACCAACTGAACTGTATTTTCTCGCTTTTAGCAAAATCAAACCGAAAAACCCAAACCACTATTTGCAATCCCTCCTCTAGCTGCCGGTCGCCTTTCGTAACACAACGCGATCCGTTTTTCGCAACGATCGCTGTACGGCAGTGCTAAATGCAATTTGTAAGGTGCATTTGCTTGTTCCACCATACGAGAACCGTGTGCACGGAACGTTCCACCATGTTCCCCGGGTGGCGCAGATTCGAATTTCGCAGCCCCGTGGTGAGATAAATGCCACCGCACCGCAGCTCAAACAGTGCGGCACGGTCACTGGTGCTGACCTTTTCCCCGGGCGAGCGGGTGGACCACCCGTTCGTGTAGCACTAACACTACAGGTTATGATTTTCTCCAGTCCCTTGCGTCGGTAGTTACGGTGGGATTCCAGATTTTTTTTTTCTAGCCATACCTCTACATATGCATTTTTCGCTGTCCACCGCACCCAACGCGATCCAGCACTGCAGTGCACAACCGTTCACGTCATGCTGTTTTAGTTTTAATTTTATAGAAACGAAACACTGGCTGTGCGTGTAGAGCACCTGCAGGATACCATCACCTCTACCCCCATCCTCCTCCTTCTCGCTCAACAAAAAAAATTACCCCCACGGCGCACCCGCAGGTGCCAAAATCCCCATTACGCTCGTTCGTCGTAGTTAGCGCGGCGCCGGCGAAAGAAATCCGAAAGAAAAGTTTCGCACACTGCAAATGGTCATTCGAAGAGTTGCAAAAGCCCGCTCCACACTTATCTCAATGATGGTGTAATGACACCGGACGGGTAGTTTGTCCGAAGGGGGCAACCGCAGACTGCAGAGATTCGGTTCAGTCCTCCATTTCTGCTCCCCACACCCCACACACACACACAAAATCCCGCCCATTTGCATTAACCGTAATGGGTGGAAATCTTGTTCCACAAAACTCTTGCTCCTATTCTGTCGGCCACGCTTCTGCTCCGGTTTGCCGCCCTTTCCTGAGCCGCTGGTTCGCGTGGGCCCGAGCATTAAGCCTATTAACGGGGCGGTGTAACGGAACGTAAAGTTACCTTTTTTTGGGATGGCATAAAAATACGACAGCACCGGTGGCTAACACGTGTTCTCGCGCCCGGCGAGCGTCCACGTCCCTCCGTAACGTGTGTTCACTAATTCATTAAAATGTATTAGTGTGTTGCTTTTATTAGCTCACGGGCGCTGGTATAAATCCAACCGTGGCGCGTTTGGCATGGGTGTACCGTTTTCTTCTCCATCCCCTCGCCAAAGCCTTTTGAAAGGAACGGGGGAGGAGTCGCATGCGAAAGTGGGAAAATGAATGAAAATAAAACAATTCCGGTCCGAGCGGAAGTGCGCCAACCCAGAAAGGTACTAAAAAGGCTTAACGCTCCCCGCAAACGGGAGAGCTGCACATAAAATTGAAATCATGACCAAGGCGTCCCGGAAGCTGCGGTTGCTGGCCCGGACAAGGAGCGTATTAAAGTTTGTGTTTGTGTTCTGGACGGTGTGTTTTTTTTTTCGTCTTTTTATCTCACTTTCCTTCATACACATGCATATGTACGCTCATCTTTCAGCACGTTTTCTTCATTGCCACCTTTAGCTAACGTTACGATTCCCATCCGAGCTGGCTTTGCTTTCCTCGAAGAAAGACGCTCTGCTCTGCTAGCAAGCACACAGCAAGCAGGGATGCTTCGCCTTTCTTTTTCATTTTTCCATCCTAGCCCTTTTTGGCTTCCGCGTGTCCGACCACCGCCGGGCTTTAGTTTATTTCATTTTATCTCATTTTATTTTATTTATTTAGTTTCTGGTTTCCCTGTTCCCTCCCCGAGCAGAACGCGTCCACGTTTGCCCTAACCCCCGGACGGTCAATGCCAACTTCGATGGAAGTTAGTCATGTGTACCGTCTGCCGGTACCGAGCGCCGTACCGTACGGAACACGCTGACCACACTGTTTTATTTTCATTTCGTTTCTGTTTCTGTTTTTTTTTCCTCCTTGCCGTGCCCCATCACAAACCCAGCCCGAGACCGGGCAGGGCGCTGCTATCTCTAATGGAGATTAAATATTTATTAAAATTTATCATTAGCAGTCCGTTTTGTTTCACCGTACACGAGCCGGGCGTGGGCAGGTAAAGCATCCAAATGGATTTGGCCGTGCTCGGGGCGCCAACATGTTGTTTGCCGGCCCGGATGTGTCCTACTGCTGCCGGTGCTGGTTGAAGCTGCCGCTCGCCGACATGATAACGATGTGTCCGGACTGTCGTTCGGTGGTCAACCGAAATGGCAATCACTAGCAAGCGCCACACTGCCGTCCGCTCGTGTGCGAATTTTTTGCCCGTAGTTGGTCGGTTTCCCCTTGCGGTCCATCCACTAATCCACATCCGATTTTAATTTGATAAAAGCGGGATATAAAATTCGGTGTGTGAAAGTGTGACTGGAATGAGCTTGCACAACATGGGATAATCGTCGCCGGTGAGACTGTTTTACCGATAAACACCGTTGCCACCGTGGCATGTGTGCTTCGGTCTATGCTCATCCCGTTTCACAGAGAATTATCCGGTTTATGAAATTATCGAACGTATTAACGACAGTTCACCCGCAGGATATATGAGAGCAGTTAAACGAACGAACGACACAGGAATGTTTTTCCTCCCCGAGTTTAGAACATGTTGTTAGCGTTATCGTTTCTAGTGATCTTTAAAGCAAGGTTCAAGACTCATCTAAAAACCTCGTCTTTTTTAACGATATCTGACAAAAATATTACAGCAAAATCTTGTTTCGCGTTTCAAACATATAACAATGCAAACTAGGAGATTAAAACTTCTCTCGCACTACTTGATAAACCAAAATTTTAAAACGGTGACACAATCTACGCACAATCAATATAAAATAAAACAAATATTTAATGATCGAACGCGTTTGGCAGTAAAGGCAAAGAGTAGCTTCATTTGAGTATTATTGGTATCTACGATTATTTGGAATGTAGACTACGAAAGTGGCTACGAAATTGTCAATAACAAACAAACATTATCTCAACACAACACAGCGCCAAATGGCAGTTAAAAGAATGGCTGTTCTCGAGTACGAGTAACATCGTATTGCATACCTTCCAGGCGTAATCAAAATCAGGGCAGGAAAAAAAAGCTGTCGCACCAGCCAAGCACCTACCCATGAGTGTTGCTTTCAATTATTCATTCACCGCGCGTGGTGGTGAAGATTCTCATGCTGTTTTCCGAAGGGGAAAAGCAAATCCGTGAGACCCCGTAATGGTGATGGCACCGGTGCAAATTGATAAAAACAGGCAGACGGACGCTTCCGGTGCTGGCTGTGTGGACTAAAAGAAAGCACAGCCTACCCCGGGCGAAAATAATGTTTCCTCCCGAACCGGTCACCCTTTCGTGTGCCCCAGTCGAAAGCCGAACAGATTAAGAAGCAGACGCTGTTTCGGGCGGGGGAAGTTGGGTCGAACGAAAACGTTAAATTTTATCGACCCTCCCCATGACATTCGCAATGGAGCGTCGGCATGGTGCGTTGAAATCTTGGCCGAAATCGGCTTTTCGGGCGCAGAAAACTCGAACGCGGAAAGCCCGCCGCTAGGGGGATTAGGTACGAATTTGGTTACGATATCGTAACCGGGTTTTTTGGCGTTCACGATACCGACCCCCTCTCCCACTCCGTCCCATTAACGTCCGTGCCGTTTACCGTCGAATGCGAACGCGTAAGTGCGAACCGGCTTATCTTTCCGGGCGGGGCCGTAACGGGCACACCGCTCTAAAATGGATGGTAGTCGTTTACGTTTTATACGGTGAAAGGATTTACAGCGGCGAACGAACCATTATTCGCTACGGTTGCTATGGCGACCGAATGATACGGTTTAGGGTGAACGCTGCGAGCGAAATTGAGGTGGTTTGCAAGTGAGCATTAAATAATGAACTGGTACAACCGTTTCCGATCGATCAAACGATCGCGATTTGGGGAATAGTTTTATTGGCAATCAAATTTAAGCGCTGCTGCTGCTGCTGCGGGATAAAGAACGATCCACATGAATCATGTGGAATTGCTGCACACACTGACATTCAACACACACACCAACACACTCATTCACATGTTAAACGTCAACGCTGTCAATACTTTATTGGTCGAAAGAATTCTGATGGTACCTACCTAGTAGAATTTGGAACGACTTCAAAAGCTTTCCCCGACCGCTCCGCTACTCTTTCGTGACCTTCCCGTTCGGTCATTTTCCTCTGCGCAACCGGGAGAGTTGAGAGAACCGACCTACGGCCCCACCATGTGGCTCCAGATTCGCACCGTACAAGATGCCACCAGCCAAACAAATTCGAACGATAATTTATTCCAAACTATAAGCCTAACTGACATCCACTGGCATCGGTTTATAGTGTTTACCCGATTGAAGCAAAATTAAAAATAACACAATACGATGTCCTCCCTGGCCGTGGCCGTCACAAGACACTGGCGGCAGCTGCGTCGCATACAGCGCGTTTTGAATGTCCGTTTTAAATAATGCCTTCCGGCCCTACAACCAAACCCAACCCTACCTTCACCTTCCTTTCCGTCGCGAGTCGCGAAACGCGCGTATCCATAAAATGATGAAAAGCATTTAACCCCATCCGTTCGGATTTCCGGTGTTCCCTCGTTTCCATGTTTTTTGTCGCATTCGGGACACCCGGCCGTCATCCGTAGATGTTCGTAGATGTTCGGACGGCCCGAAAAGTTTTCGGTTTCCGGTTTCGTTTCCTTCTTCAAATCGCTCTTTCTTTCTCTGTTCCAACTCGCTCTGTCCCGCTCTGTTCTATCCCCGCTCGTTTCGCTTTCGCTTGAAACAAACGTTCCTTTCCGGTGCGTTGAGACTTTCAATTGGTTTTCCGCTTTTCCTGTGCTATCGCGTCCCGGCGTTTAGTGCCTTATACCGCTGGTCTATAGTTTACTAGATCTCTTCTTTCGCCTGTTCGATGCTTTGTTTGTA
>JXWZ01001839.1:0-10000 GCA_000956215.1 Anopheles farauti No. 4 | reverse complement strand
CGAGTTCCGCTGTATCATGGAGCGGTTGGCACGGGATCTTAAGCTACATCGCATATCACCGCAGGAGCTGATCAAGATCGTCCTCCCGTCGAAGGCGATCAAAAACGAACGCATCCTCGAGACGCTTATGTATCAGGCGAACAGTGGTATGTACCGGATACAGGACAGCTACCTGGAGGCGTGCCAGCAGCGTCTGCAGAAGCAGGACTCACGCTACAGCGAGTGGGGCGAAAGCTTCGACTGCGGCTTATAGGATGAGGATCAGCTGTAGGACGAGTACAGCTGAGAATCCACCCACCCGAACGTAACCGAATGAAAACCTACACGAACCTACTGCTACTTCCTACTGCTCTGATCCCCGTCGTCACGTGTCGGTGTAAGAGTGTTTGATGTTTCCTGCAAACAACCCTGTTGCCACCGCGGAAGCATGAAAACCCCAACTGACCGTGGCTCTCGTCTACCCTAAAGTGTGGTAACGGTGTGATTATAAGAGTAACGCTAGAGTAGCTAAATAAAAACGCAACCCTTACTGTGCTTGCACCCCTGACGAGCTCAGGTGTTAGCTGAGAAAGCGAGGAAAAATGAATATAAAAAGTCGCTGTTACCTGGTGTTTTTCCCTAGTCCAGCCAAACAGGCTCCGCCATAGCGATGGACTGAACAGAAAGTCGAAGGTTCCGTACGCAGATCCGAGTTAGTTCAGAACAAAAAAGCCAAATCCCAGCACAAAGCGCCCGCTGAATCTGTATTTGTTGTGCTATAGCCGTGTCTTGTCCCTATTGTCACTAGCAGGATGGAATAGGTGTGGAAGGGGTTTTAATATGCCATTCGATCCACTCTTAAACCATGTTATCATCCCGCCCCAACTGGACGGTTATGTTTGTGCGCATTGTTTGCCAACCCAGACGCTGTTGCCTGAGAATGCCTTTCGTGTTCGTTATCCCTTGCTTACGATGAAGCTATCCTCTGCTCACCCTGCCGGAACAGCTCCGGATTCATCCTACTAATAAGTGTTCTTAGTTCCTGAGGTATGATTCACAAGAAGATACTAGCAAATTAGAAAACAGCAAAACCAAAAACCTAGTTGATAGTTGATTACGATTGACGAAGATGTATCGATGAAATCATATAACATTATGCCAAACTAACTCAAGACAGAGCTGCTGCTGGCGGTGTGGTGTATGCTTCATCTGCATTACTGCACTTGTAGCGAGGATGAGCAGAACACGGAAACAGAATATGAAGGAAAAAAACACAAATACACTTTCTCAATGGCTGTTGAATATAATTATTGTAATATTTATTATGATTGTGTACATACATACACGTAAATATACATATACATATACAAAATATACATATATAGATATACATATACGATATATATATTTATCATAGTTGAAGGCGGGAAAAGGCGTGCAGAACAAGACGTGTGTCTATGGTAAAACAAACTATATTTGCCAGATTAATTACCGTACTATAAACGAAGCACAGTTCGTAAAACCAATACATATTGCAGATGCCAAAGCAAAACTAAAACTATCAGCCAAGAATGCATGGGAGGGTGCACAGAGGAGGAAAACGGGTTTTAAATCTCCACAAATCCTACCGAATCTCGAACCACAGCACCTACAGCACTTTTGATGGCCAATGCGCGAAAGGTTTCGAATGTTATAGGAGTAAAGCTTACACGTTGCTACGATTTCTCCTGCGACCACTAATTGTTCTGTCTACGTTATATAGAAGACGAGTGTATTTCAAATTATAACTGGTACTGAGCGACATTTAACAGTTAAACGACAAATCTTACAAAAATCAGCAACAGCAAGAATTGAACCATGAAATGAAAGTTATCAAACTCCCGAGACATAAATTAATACAGAATTTATTTAACCAACACTTGAGTTCAGTTTAGTTTTATTGAATAGTGAAATCCATATGATATCATAGGAACATACAACACCACAACGAACAGCCGAAAACATGCACAAACTCAACCAATCACCGTCTCAATGCATTTTTTTTTGCCTGTCGCTCTGTGCTGATCACCCTCCCGTGACGATTATCCCCCATTCTGACCCATTTTATTCATGTTGAATGAATGTCGATTGTATTGTAAAAAATGAAACACAAAAAAAGCAGCATGACTAAATATTGAGTGTTAATATATTGCGATGGTGAGGTAAAACCAAACTAGAGGGAAAGGCGCCAAACGACGTAAATGGAACTAACAAGTCATTAAAACGCAAACAGAGAGAATTAAACATGTTGGTATAAAACGCAAACAGAATGCTATTCGTATAAAAAAGTGGTGTTGCTTAAATTATTTCAATGACATCCGAAATGGCGGGGTTTGTTCTCGTGGAATTAAAAAGGTATGTTTACTGCTAATGAATATAACATATTTGTTGAACATTTATTCATTCAATAATTTATAACATTTTCTATTCAAATTTAAGAATGAAATTCGAGTTAACTTTTCTCCTAGAATGCAACGGACGTTACAAATATTAAATATGGCTGCGTGCTGATCTAATACGCTTAGAATATTTTGACAATCAAGTAAAAACGCTTCAAAAACTCAATATTCTGGATGATCATTTCAAAATCTCCAACATTTTGTAAGGTCTACAGAATGAACAAATAATTTTTTAATTTTAACGTTCTTCCAATGATAGTTAATACAGCTAATAATTAATGTTTTTACATAAATGTGTTCACAACATTTTTTGTGGCTTTCACAAAAATGTCCATAAAGCATACCGTTATGTAGTCACTTCACTCGCGACCGTTTTATTTCAAATAAAACCAAGCGTTTGTTCGAAGCGTTTGTCCATAGCGTTTTCCCAACTGTCATATCTGTCAAACCGAAAATCGACGCAACAAAAGTCTCCGTGAAGGTGGAACGCATTTTCACGATTTTCCGTGAGAAAAATCGAGAAAAAAAGCGTAAAACCGCACTCGGTGCGCTTTCCTCCGCGTTTCGTTCGTCGGTGTTCCGCTTACGCCGGTCGGTGCAACGTGTCACGCGGATAAAATTGTTCGAAAGTGTTCAAAAGTGAGCTAGCTTTTGCTTCCATGCAAGTAAAGGAACAGCATCAGCTACAAACCCGCACCATCCGCGGTGTTGGTGACGATGATGGTGAAAACTCAACGGGGTAAAGCTTTTGATTGTACGTGGAATCGGGCTGTGTTGTGTATGATTTTGTTTTGTTATGGATGCGTACGAAGCGAGAAGTGTGCAAGAAGAAATGGTGAAAAATATTCATTTGCCTTTATGCGATGGTGTAAAAGGAAGAGCAGCAATAACATCTGTTTCTAGGTTACACGGTTGTGAGATGCCAGTGGTAAAAAATATCAACATACATCGATTAACGAGTTAAAATTTCTGGTTAATTTCGTTTCGTGTTAATGTGGAATACATTGCAATAGTGAGAAGCGATGCTTGCAATAGGGAAAGCTACAATAATAACGATTGTTTGAAGGCCAAACTGTGCGACGTATCTAGATTACGACACAATTTACCCCCCCACTCCTAAACGCAGCTGATGCTTCTCATCGTACGCGTAGTATGCAATTGTTGTTGTTCTTTTTCGCCAGAACTGATAAAGAACCCTTTAAACGTTTAAATTGCCAATATTAAATGTGTACGTTATCAATCAACATGGCTAGCCTAACATTTGACTCTTTTAATGCAACCTTGATACTGACAATCAAATGGCGCACAGCATATGCAATGGGTGCACGTTTCGTTTCCAGCTTCGTTTGACTTGCTTCCGTGATGCATGAAATTACCTGTCCAGATAACCGAATTTCAGGAACTTCACAACTAGTAATGCATTTCTGATGATAACCATTTATCTATCGACAGTTCGTGTCCGTTTGGTAATCGGTAAAGCGATTGTCGTTATCTCTTGGTACGTGTGCTTTCGTGTATGCGTTCTTCTTGACAATGCATTTTCCAATTTACGCATAATATGTTGAATCATTAGCGTCTGTCCGTTTGCTGCGTGAGGAATTGTTTTGCTAGTTTTATTTTTCAGTAGCTTTTACCTCCAAGCAACGTTAGCAATTCTTTTTTCTGCTGCGTTCGTCAACAAAACTCTCGCTTTCTCTCTCGCGCAAGCTGGTAGCGTCGATCGTGTGCAGCTTCTCGCACATCACAGTCGCCCTGTCTCACTCCAGGGGCACCGTCAGAGTGTGCTGTGAGTTTACGTCGACTGAAATGCTGTCATTTGGAATCAATGTGCTGTCAAACCGCTCACCGTGCAGACGGTCAGTTGGAGTGCGCGCGCGCTGTTTCAAGATTTATTTTAATAACATCGTGTTATACACATCACAGATAAAGAAGATATTATTCCCTTACGACGACAAATTACAAGTCGAAGTGCAATAATCTAGTTAAAAAAAGTGCCTTTAGCAACCGTTCGTAAACAGATCAACCTGTCTCTGCACTAGAACTGAACGCGAATTTTTTATATTTGTTACAGTATCGTTTTTTTTCTCGATCCCTTCTCCAACTGGTCAGAAATTCGCTGACAGAGTACTCCCGGCTGACATGTGATCAACTGTGATTGTGCGTAGTGAATGTACATGCTGCAAGAGTTGTGCTAGAATAGAAAAAAAAAATCAAAACGTGCAAGAAGTTTTACGATATACGAGGCAACACAGCAACCGCGAGAACTTCAACCCACCACAGAATCCAGTCAAGTGCCCGCGGTGAAAACAGGCGCCGTCGTAGAATTGAACTGTTGATTCAGCTTGCCGGCCGACGTCGTCATCTTCAGCACGCGCTGGTTTTCTAAATTCGGGGCGACATTTCTACAGCAAAACCCCACCAACCCTCCGGACCCTCGGCCGGGTTCCAACACACGTTGACAATAAATACGGGGCACATCGCGTAGGTGAAAAAATTGCGACTGTTCGTTCGCGGTTTTGCAAATTGTGTCCGACAGCAAGCGCAGTGTGGGTTGGTAAATTGGCAAGGAACGGTTCAGCACCGGGAAGCAATACCATGTTCAGTCCCGAATACGAGAAACGGTTCCTGAGGCACCGTAGCCCTGCGGCACGCAGTCTTTTCCAGCAATCCGGTGAATCTTCAACGTCCCACGATCGCTTCATACCCTGCCGGTAAGATTGCCATTTCCGGGGCGAGTGAAATCGTTCCTGTCGCACATGGACACTAAAACATACTTCATCCTCTCTCCATGCGCAGTGCCAACAACAACTGGTCGACAAACTTTGCCTCGATCAGCACGAAATCGAACGAAAATTCGCCCCAATCGACGAAGAAGCAGCGCGACTGTGGGGAAAATGCTCGCGACAGTTTAGCGTACAGTTGTCTGCTGAAGAACGAGCTGCTCGGCCTCGGGATCGACGATGTGAAGCTGGTGGCGGATGATAAGAGCGGTGGTGGCGGCAGTGGAGGAGGTGGGAGCGGCGGCAGTGGGAGCGGTGGAGGTGGTGGCGGCGGTGGCCTCAACGCGAACAGCAACCGAACCGGCCTATTCAAGTATCAGTCACCGACGAAACAGGTACGTCCATTAGCATTAATTAGCGCGGAACGTTTTGGGTGCAAAATGACCACTAAGGGCGTACCTATTCGGCGCTGCGCCGTTTCGCTGGTCTAGCCACTGCGCCAGGAAGGCAGGTTACTGCCTGTTGTTCGTACTACTTTATCAGCAGTGTGCTTGCATCACATTCTGCCTTATCTCGACGAATGATGGGGTCGCGCACGATATTTACCGATGCAGGAACATAACTACCTGATTTCGAAAGGCACTTTATCGCGGCTGCAGTTACTGATACGGGCTCGGCCCTTTGATAAGCCGTGACACTCGGTGCTGCGGTGCTAGAATTCTTTTCGACATGAAACCCTGCACATGTCGCGCGGCGCACAGGAAATAAGCCGCTAACATTGTCTACCGTCGCGCCCTTCAGCATCTGGCTGGAACGATAAAGCAAACTTAATGACATAGACAAACCATCCCGTGCCAGTGGGGTTTACGTGCAAACCGATAGTAAAACGTGACTCACAAAACCTTTATGTGGGAGTGTCTGGGACGGAAATTGTTGTCACAGTTGCAATGCATCCTACAATCCTACACTGTTGCATCGAATGCGGTTTCTAGGTCAGTCGGTTTTATTTTTTCCATTTTATCGTTGAACTGCAATTGTAAACAAAAGTTCTTACCGTAGGAGTACCAGTGCATCACTTTTAGAGCTATGCGAGCTAAAGAAGCAACTGAGCGTTGTGAGTTTTGAAATGAAGAAAAACTTTCCGGCAAAAACGTGAAAACGCTTCATCGTCACCTCCCGGATCGATACGTTGTTTGCAAAGTTTTTTTTTTATTTTTATGTTGCTCGCTCTGCTTCTGCCCTAATAATCTAACGAGTTTGCAATTTTTATCGCAGCCAAACGGCGTGCATGGGATCGAACATTCCGTCCGTTTTTTTTTTCTTTCTTTGCAGTCGGTTTATTAATAGAAGTGCGAATCCGCTCCATTGACCCGCCGGAGAAAGAGAGATAGCCATGCGTTCGCTCACATTTTTGGCATAATTTTATCCCCATTCTGTTATCTTCTGGTTGCGTTGCGTTGGGCTGCCTTTTTTTTTTTGCTCCCTCCAAATGCGATGCTTTTCGCTTTTTTTCAGGCAGGTGCAGTGCACTGAACCCTAAGGCACATGACACATAAAATATTCCAATGGTCAGTTTCGGAAGTAGGTTCCGAGTTGGTACGAATCGATTCTAACATCCACACGCATGCTTAGAATTGTTAATCGTGCGCTTGCCCCCTTAGCGTTGCCGCGCACCATCCACATTCGGCACTGTTTTCCTCCAACGGCAGTCGAATTGGCAAGTATCGGAAGCACCAATAAGGAAACGCACTTGGGCGCACTTTCTTGTTTGTTTTCTTCTTGCGTGTGAATGATGACACCGTTGGAGAGAAGAACCATTTTAAGAACATCGCGCATGCGAAAATTACTCACATATCCTGTCCGCTTGCCCATGTTGTCTACCAAAAAAACAAAAAACAAAACAATAAAAAACAGACAAATGTGTATGCGAGGTGGCCAACGCGTGCATTAACCTGTGACGGATTAAGATGTGACACCCGTTGCTGACAACCGCGAACGATGGTTATCATCGGTGGGCACGATTTATAAAGACACGACACCGACATCCCATCTGATCCCCCGGAGCGGACCAACACGACGCGACACGGTCGACGGTGGCTTATCGGTAGCGATCGGTGGCAAACGCTAAACGCTAATCAAAGCTTCAAACCCATTCAACCGTTCCGTTAATGTGTTCCCCTGCCGAAGATCATCGTGCCGGGTGCCACGGACGGTGGCTGAAAAGAAACGATTGGTAAAAAGTGCGAGAAGCGGCCATCTATTAGCATAAGTTACGGGGGCCCGCCGGGCACCACAGCCGGTCAGACGATTAATTTCGCGAGGGGAGGGCGCTCGTCCGAGATGCGGATTTTTTTTTTCATAACTGTTTTGTGCGAAAATGCGTTTGTCAGCTGTTTAGAACGAACGGAGATTACGAAGGAGAAAAAATGTAAATATGTTCTGAACGCATGCTGGAGTTTGAGATTTGATAACACGGGGAAAGTAAATGGAAAACGAATTTCTCTTATTTTTTATACTAGAAAACAATCATTTCACAATTTTCTACTCATGTTTAGAGCTTACAGGCAAGATTACAAGATAAGAAAAGATGAAATATGGATTAGTTTCAGTACCCTGCAAGAGATAGCGCCACTGAGCCAATGTTTCAGCCACAAATTTCGTTCACTGCCTACTATTGTGATTTGTGACGTACGTGTTTATTATTTGTCTAATAATGTTTCAACTTTTGAACAATTAAATGAAATATTCAATTTGGGTTGTTTTAAACAAAATAGTTTATTTTTTTTTCAATATTCAAATATTGTTTCAATTAAGATCAATAATTCGGCAATCTTAATTATTCCCATTTAAAAATAAAATAAAAATTTTGCAAAATTTTAGCTTGTGTAAGGATGACAATAGATGGTTGTCCGCTGAACCCAAAGCAAATTCTTCACGAGACGACATCTTTCATACTAGCTGAAAACTTTCTTCCGAACCTCCGGCCGTAAGGATGTCATATACATTCCTGATGATCCGGTGCGCCCAAATCCCACCGTTTCGCCGTGGGTAATTAATGCAATTATCATACGAATCGGTCCCGAAATCGGGGGCAATTTGGCGAAAATCTCGTCGCAAAAATGACTATCGCAGAAATGCGTGCGTGCGACCACTCATATGTCGGTTGATATTTACGCACCAGAATATGCAACCCATCGCCACGATACGCTTTTAACATATTAATTTCAACGGCATCGCATCGAAACGCATAAAATATTCGCGAAATCGTAACGCATCGCAAAACGCACGCTCGCACGCACGCACGTACACCGGTCCGGTATATTCGTCCGGTTCGATGGTTTGCAAATTTCCATCCCGTTTCGCGAGCGCGAGCTCCATAGCGTTCCCTTCCGGGTGCGAAACGAAAGGGGAAGTGAATCGGTCTGTCCACCTCCAGCTACAGGTCGGGGGAACCGCTCCAGATAGGCGACAGCACCGCTCATTGACAGCAATTACTATGTAAACGGTTCGCGTTTCTTTGTCTCTTCGATCGGATCTTCGGAACGGTCCTCCCTGCCGGCCATAAACGCTCATATCTATTTCCACTAATTGCTTGATTGAAACATTAGCACGCACGCACACACAAACGCGCTCGGCCAAAACCGGGGGAGTTCATCCTTCTCCGCCAACATGCGTACGATCATGCGTGCAAAACGCACCTTCCCACTCCCTTCGTTCAGTTGGACCAGAAAAGTGCCTTCCCCCCGTGGTGGTATTAGGGAGATTTTTGGCAACCTATATATTTTTTTTTCTTTTTTGCAAAATTCACTAACCTCCCAACCAACCTGAAACGGCAGTTTTGGTCCGGGAAAAAAAACCGGACACAGATAACTGAAAGTAAAAATAAAAAAATCGCGATAATTAAGAAATCAACTTCACCAGCCCCGGCTCCATGCTGCTGCGTAGCACCGGAGGCTTCTTGTGCGTGCGATAAATGAATGTATTCCATCCTGCGGACTCTCGAGCAGTTTGGCACACCGAGCGTACGGACCACCAGTGCGACAATTAATTACTGCACATTATGGTGCGATGGTTTTTAATTCAATTTTCCGTTCCGTTCTGCTGTTTTTTTTTTGTTTGTTTGGCTGGTTGTCCCTCGTGCGGCGTACTGCGGTTGCGAAAATAATTCCAAAAGTTATCCATCCATTACCGGACCGGACCGCGCGATCGACCCGCCGTGGGTGCCGAAGAGCTTCCCGCTTGTAAAAAGTGCGTAAAAGTCGGAACTAAAGAGCCAGTCTAGTAGGCGGAGGAAAAAAAAAACGGATCGGACAAATTGGTTGGCTGTGAAATCCACCTGCTTCAATGTTCTTTGCTCGAGCAAATGTATTTGTCTTACCTGACCGGGAACTGAAACTGAAACTCGAAGAATAATGCGTGCGTTCACGTACGCATTCCGCCCCCTCCACCCCTCCCTCCCTCCCTCGGTACGGCATCCAGGGTTTGTTAACCGGCGGTTGTTATCGTTCTTTGAGGGTTAAGTGGGGTTGGAAGAAGAAAACTAAAATACAACAACCCACAAACCCCGTTAATTGAAAAGAATAACGAGCCCAAAAGACCATCACCCCTTTCCGAAACGCGGGGGTTGGTAAACGGCACCGCAACCCCGCGCAGTGTTGTGTGGTGATTGTTTGACCAGGTTTACGAGTATTCTATTAATTTTCGCACACGCACCGGTGCGTACCGTGGGGTGGTGGGTGGGAGGGAACCAAAAATTGCATGCCCGTTTTATGCTGCTGTTTTATTTTATTTCGATTTTCTAGAGTGCGTACCGCGCGCGCGGGTTTGTGTTGTGGCCTGGGGCCGGGCCAGAATGGTCAGCCG
>JXWZ01001838.1:0-26242 GCA_000956215.1 Anopheles farauti No. 4 | reverse complement strand
TCTCTCTCTCTCTCTCGCTCTGTCTTTCTCTTTCACATTATCTCTCTCTCTCTCTTTATATGTTGCTATTTATCACACTATTGCCTGTCAAATGTTCTCCTCTATACCACGTCTAAAATGGCCTTATACATTTGAGTGGTAGGCTCGGCGGTGTCATTGACCTGTGTCGCCGCAGCCTATCTCAACGCCGCACCATACATACTCTATTCCGATACGTACTAGATTACTTCGTTGTTCTTTCGTTAAGCACTTAGCAGTAAGAAATATTTTATCTCTCCACCGTTTTTGTGCATATTCTGTAAGCATTTTAAAAGATAATTGGGTATCGGGGTGGAGCTGTTAGTTGCTATCTAGGTTCGAGACGTATACGATCAGACGCAGATATGACTTACGGAAAACACACGCTCTCCACAAACGAGATTGCAAGTCCTCGCGCGACGGAGAATAAGCTTAGTATATAAAGAGTTGCTGTGTGTGCAACAGCAGCGGACAACGATAGGGTTCACGAAATCATGATTGTACATTACCGAAGAACCATACCAGACCCGGGAGATATTTGGTTCCTTTTTATTAAGTGTATCGTAGGGCAATATTGTAGCGGAGATGATGAGCCGATCGTGGCCATCTCGTTTGTTGGCGCCAGTTGTTTTTATAGCCATGTCGTGGGTGGTAGTGAACGGCTTATTTTAGGCAATCGGTATTTTCGGTAAGGTATTTGCGCGGTGAGATTCTTTTTGCCGGTAGACGAATGTGATCCGGAACAAAACAAAAAAACATGAGAAAACCGCAGTAAGTTAATTCTACGATAAGGCGTGTGTCACAAAGCTAGTTTCCATTGTTCGCGATTAGCGAAACCACTCCGCATAATGCGCGTGGCATGTAGGAACTTAAAATAAGGCAACTTCCTAAAAAGACCCATTTTTATACAGCACGAAAACCCGGGATTGTTCGTAGATACCCAAGTGTAAGAAGAACCCAAGTGTAAGAAGAACCCATGTGTAGAAACCTGCACTAAGCAAGTGGATAGTGTAGAGATGAAAAAATAGAGTGATAAAAGCATTCATAGGCAGTACGGAGTCAATAACATGCGTGGCATGAGAGCGGGGTTGGGGGAAGAAGGAATATGTGGTTCATCACGCGCATGGCACCACGTACCAAGCAACAACAAAAAACTTCCAAACACACGTTCGCAGATGAATGGTTTAATTTTTAATACATTTGTTCGATTCATTGCACTGGTTTATTCTCTTTGAATCACACCGTTTTTATCCCTTGATGATTTTTTCTTCATGTATTGATTGTTTTTGTTTTTCGTGTGTTCGTTTTGTCTACGTTTCTTCTTTCTATGTTTGTGTACTTCGTTTGCTTGTACGAACATGTGCCTTTTTACATTTAGTATTAAAGCCATTTAGCCTTTTTACATTTAGTAAATTCGTTTTGTGTGTTTGGTAATGAAAGTGTTGGTATTACGTGTGCGCTTGTGTACAGACGTAACCACGACTAATGCATGCGTATTTTCCACCTGTTTCCTGCCCCCGGGGATGTGTTGCGCTCAAAAATGAAAATGAAATGAAATGAAAATGAAAAATTTAATTTAATTATCACCTACATTTTATTATTTAAGAGTTAAACCACGTCATAACATTTGAGGACAATGCAAGCGACTGTGCAGGTATAGGTGAATAGTAACACACTACATAAATATAAACACTTACGTCCACCATAAACGCAAAACTACACGATTAGCCGTAGAACGACGGCTTGGGAGGAGAAAAACACGCATAGCTCGCACACTCATAATCATAGTTCAATTCAACCCCATTTTCACCGCGATTTTGTCTCGAATCATGAAACGCTCCTACCGTATGGGTGAAAGTTCCTTTACTACATCGACACAAACACATCCATACAGCACACTGAAAAGTGATTTTGTATATCACCTTATCGCATAAGATAAATTATGAGATTTTTTAGAGATTTGTATGTAGATTTCAATGATTGTGCTTGCTCCAGTACCGTTTCTGTTACTCGGCACGAACCCCTGCGGCCAATGGATGCGGCCTGCTATTATAGAGCCACAGAGCATGGTTTTGATTAAGTGTAGGAATGCTGAATAGTAACATGATTAGAATAAGCTCTGAGCGAACACCCTGTTTTATGATATTGTGACAAAAAGTGTATGATATGTTCCACGGTAATAGGAAAGATTGGGAAATTGAAACCCCTGTTCCGGTGTAAGAGAAGTGGGGTGTACGTGAGTGCGTCTTCTACATTCTGGTGAGGGAATTCCTTCCCCGCGAGCGTATTCTTCGAAACGTGGAAACCCCTTAGAAAATAAGAAAAAGACCAGTTTTCTGACGCCATTGCAATTGGTTGCTCAACGACTTGAGTAATGCGTCCAAGCTTTAAACAAAGACAGACACGGTGTGACGTTTCGAGCCCGGCCCATTATCCAAGAAGGCGTGTGTGTCCCCTCCCCCCTCCCTGCCGTATGCGTATGCCGAAAACTTAATTTATGTGTACAAATCGGTAAAAGTGTGTGTTCAATATGCTCCGAATACATGTTTTGTGCACAAAAGACTTTGACATGGCGGTGCGCGTTGTATTTTGCAGTCAAATAACGTCGTAATCGAAACGTAAGCGAAAAAAAAAGAAATATGTACCAAATTGTAATATGCAAAAACACTAGTGATGTAGATGTTTTGTTTTCTTTCGTCTGGTTTAGTTGTAGTGCAGAGAGTGATTTAAGCTTGGTTTGGAATAGGATGAGCGTCGTGAGTATTAGTATCTCGTGCTCCTGACGGCGAATGGTTGATCCTTACGATTTGCTCACGAATTGTACTTGCAACGCATCCTAGCGAGAAGTACTACTTTTATCACAGGAAAAGCGAGTGATATTCTTGTTGCGAACCGATCGAGCGGGGAGTAATGGGTGAGCGAACTTTGCAAAATTCGAATCAGTTAGAATTCTGTGCGCTAGGGTTAAGAAAACAAAGCTGTGACGGATCGTCATTCGAACGCGGGACGGCACGAGAAACGCAAAAGGCTACAGGGAAATTGCCATGCGGAAGGGAAGAGAACGAGAACAGGGGCTCTCTAGGTGCAGCGCTTTCTCTCAAACATAACAGTGTACTAGATTCATGATACCATTCATCATTCAACAGATACCATTCTTCATGTGAGCAATGATGCATCTGTGTGTGAGTGTAATTGCAAGGAAATGTCCTTTGAAAAAGAGTGTTTTTATGTAGGTAGTGTGTGTGCAGGTGGCAAAAGCATAAATCTCAAACGACCCAAATGCGAAAGGAGTTCAAAAAACAAACAAAAGTTTGTTTACTATTGGACATAAAAAAACAGTGATAAATGATATATTTGACTCAGAGCTGAGAACGAGAGGGCATGATAGTAATGAGGACGTATTTACCCAAGTATGATATATATACATATATAAATATCACGACCATCGCAGACATACGTCTACATATGGATAACTCAGTAAAAAAAAACAAGTTTATTATATGTCAAAGCATCAGGTTCACAATAAGAACAACTTAAAATCCTACTACCACAGAAAACGCGGAAAGGATCAGTGTAAAAGTGCGAGCGTCGAAGGGTTTGTGCGTGTATGTGTTTGTGTGTGAAAGACACACACAAATACACACGCAAGAGCGGTCGAGGATCGGATTGGTCCAGTTTTCGAACAAGAAAAATAAAATCATTCTACTTTTCACAAAAAGCGGACGAAGCGGGATTTCTTTTTATTGTTAGTTTTTATGTTTTTTTTGTTTCTTTGACTACCGAAAACTAAAACAAAATATTCAAAATATGTTTGAATCGCTACGATATTCCTATAACAAATTTGAGATGGGTAAATAGAAATAGTCACTTCGACTAATTTTCATTTTATTCAATTATTGAGACCGAAAATTAGAGTCACTTTGCTAGTCTCTGAAATGGCGTTTTATTACTGGGAGCGTTTATTAAAGCTCGGTCGTCAGCAATGTCTTGTAGTTTTGGTTTTCAATAAAGAATATAATAAATTATTCGTTTTAAAATACGACAAAAAGAACTTACACTCGCTTTTTCTTGCGGCGCAATCAAATCTACCATCGCTGACGAACGTCACATTTAGGATGATATAAATGAAGGAAACGCAGAAAAACTCAATCAGGACACGAAAATTAGCATGCCTTCACCGCATCGTTGCGTTGTTTCTCAGAGGATTTGATAAAAATTAATAAACTGTGGTACGACCGTTGCGATGTTCGCGTGGCACAACACGTGTTTTGTCCCGGTTTTATTGTTCCACTCGCGCTGAGAGGCTTCGAGTATCAAAACCTTGAATGTGGCGATTATTTCCGGCCCGTGTACGCACTGTGTCGCACAAATCGCAACGCTGGCGAAAGATTATCAAAATTACGACATCTTTTGCGTTTTCTCCCGGCCTACGGTTAGCAACCTTTTACTCCGTTTCATCGCGGGCAGTAACAGTAGGGGTGTTTGTTATTTCTTTTTTTTTTTTGCTGCATATTTGCCGTTCATGAAAGTACCTGATGAAAAAAAATTATCAGCGATTTGTGAGCGATGTTTTCCTCGTGGTGACAGCTCGCGGCGGTCCACCGCGGCATTATGCGAGGATTTAATTTAACTCAAACACTCCTTTTTACTCGTACGCTGGTTTGTAAAAATTCTTTTGCTTATCAGGCGATTTGCTGGGGCATGTAGCGTTCGGTGATTGGCATCGGAACGGGCTTGGGGCACAAATGAAGCATTGGATCTGCTTCTAACTGGTAAATGAAACATATTTCCATAAGTTTTTTTATTACAGTATTTTCTTCCCGAAAACACCCCGCGCTTTGGGAGGCATTACCACGCAATTGATTTGATCTTGAACGATCCAGTCTAAGAAGCTTATATTTTTGTTTTTTTTTATCATTACCTCCACGACCGAAATTTCTTCATGGTGGGAGAAAAAAAATTCTTTCAAAACGTTGAAAGTAGATATTTTTAAATGTTTTTCAAGAAAAAAAAATCTTTTTGATGCTGTAAAAGTATTTTTATGCTTTGTGTATTTTTATACTCGCCTCAAGCTGTTAAAAAGCCGGCTGTAATGTTTAGCAGACTAAAATTTGCAACTTAATTTCAAATTTAAAATTGTTATAAAAATGTGTACCCTCGTTTGGGATTTTTCTGCTAAGAAATTAACATTCCACTGGGCAATTGAAGGTAGCACATTTTGTTGTGCGCAGTACGGTATTCTTTATTTTGTAACGTATCTATAACGAGAGCACCTTCAGTTCGCTTCACTTTCACTCGATCACTAATTGAGCCTTTAGTATTAATCTGCTGCGGGAGGGGAGATGAGAAAAAATACTCTTCAAAAATGTATTATCTCACTCAAAAGGCGCAACTTTTCTCCGTGTGCTTTTTTTTGTTGCTCCAAATCGGATGGCTGCCTCCGATGTGGCAGCGAAGCGAGGCGAGCGAGTCGTCGGCCCAAAGCCGGACCCATCGGGTTTGTCATTCGTGTTCTGAGCCTCGACGAGTTTGGACGTGTCTGGGTCGGACTTCCTCGCCCGGAGCTCGCGTGTGCGTTAGTGTCTGTTTGTTTGACTCGAACGGGCGGCAATAAGGACATCGGACGTTGCCAGCGAGAGTGTGTGTGAGAGTGAGAGAGAGGCAGGTTGTGTGCGATCGGATCGGTGCCGTGCGCATGTAACGTCCGGTTTAGTTTCGGTGGTGTAAAAAGATCAGGTAAGAGTAGTAGCGGTACGAAAACGGAGTAGAACAGAAGAATAGAGCAAGCTTCGATACAACCAGGGCCCATCACTAAGTGCAATCGTCGACCGGAGCAATTGTGCAAAAAGTGTGCGTACGTGATTTTGCTGTGCTTGTGTTAGTGTTAGTATCGATCACGATCAAACGAGACGCCCACGATACGCCAAATCGAGTGGTTTAGGTAGTATTTTCAGAAGCATATGTCAAAGAGACTAGCGCGTTTTTAATAGGAAGGGTGAGGTGGGGAAATAAGTGAAGGAGATTGGTTTTTTTTTTGATAATATACTTTCAATTACGACGCACGTTTGTGTCATCGCTCCGTCAAACGTTCGCACAATCAACCAACGACGTGTGTTTGCCATTTTGCTTGGACGTCACGCACGTCCCTAGCTTTTTTCCTCCCACACACACACTCACACACCCATCTCCTAGGCAAACCGGCGCGCAAAGAAATGTCCAATCAACCAGCGGGAGCCGTGAAGCCAACAAACCACAAAAAAAGCTTGAAAAGAGATGACCCCCTCATAGTCGAACGATCGAAGCAAAACCGACAATAACAACAACGTCAAAGAAAAAAACATGGTTTGGAGCTTCCCCCTTATCAGCCACTCCTTTACACCGTAACAAGATGTCTGCGGAGATGCCTGGAGGGACTTCCCGAGGGCCGCTACCAGGTCCGGGCGATGAAAATACACACCCGATGGAAATCCGGCGAACGAAACGGGAACCTTTGCCGGCGTTCCGGCGAACCCATCAAGCAACCAAGCGCACCGGCACGACGTCCGAAGCCGTAGTTTGGGGCGAGCGGGTGGCGGGAGAAACGCGGTTGATCTCACACCGACACCGGTTCCGGCAAACGGGGGAAGGAAGACAAACGACCGAATGCGAACCCTAAGGGAAGCCCGCCCATGGGGAAGCCTCAATCGGATTAGTTATGCCAAACGCCAGAAGACGCTGGTAAACGGATACGTTCCGGCGCGGGAATGCCTATGCACGCGTTGAGGTTATGTTGTCGTAGCGCGGTTTCGTTTCGTTTTTTTTTCGTCCTCTCCGGAAACGCACCGACACGACGAAATCCGACGCAATTAATAAGATCATGGCGGAGAGCGGAAAGAACATAAACAAGCGGGACATAATATTTGTTAATTACCACGGTTGCTCCACTCCACGGGCTCCTAATCGTGCTTCCCCTGCCCGGCTCGGTGCTTGGTCGAACAATCCCAATCGATGCAAGTGATTAAAATAATGGCTGTCCAAAAGGCGCAACAAAAAATAACCTAAACCCAACCGATTAATCGAGGAAAAAAAGTGTTCGAATTGTTCTGATTACACTTGGTGCTAGCGACCGATCAATCGGGTTGTTACGAACATCCCCCTCCTGCTGTGAGGCGAGGTTAAACGGAATGGTCGACCCAAATGCAGGAAACAGTTCGGTTGTGAAATTCCCGGCCGGAAGTTGACACTGACGACGGCATTCGATTCCCGTACCTGCCAAGTTCGGCTCGATTCGACGCAAAGCGTCAATTCGCACACTTACCACGGAGGGAGAATATTTTTTATGTTGAGGTAGCGCACAAAAAAACATGCTTTCCTTCAACGCGTCTAATGAACCGGCCAGAATAAACACGGGGACAACGCATCGCTCCCGTATCAGGGGAGAATGCGCATTAAGCGACGCAGATAGTGAACGACAGCAACTCTAATCACTCGTTTTCCCTTCTATCTCTTCGCCAGCGTGTGTGTGTGTCCGGTCCGGGGCACGGTTCGAGCAAACGCTACCAGCAGCTACCAAGCGAGCGGGACAACCGGTACAGGGAGAACAGTGTACCCAGCTAGGAGGGATCTGCAGGCGAAGATGACGATCAACACCGACGACCAGTACGGGGACGCCGAGTCCAAAAACACGATCAGTTCCACGCGGGTAAGTTTGGCCGCCATCCGGGAGAGTCCGTCTCCACGATGTCCGGCATTGGGAAGATATGATGATTTATACGGCGCGGTGCGGAAGTCAAAGTCCGAATGATCTTTTCACCACTAAGCGACAGGGAAATCGTTCAGCTTTTTGACGCTCGCCGCCTGAAGAGCGTACGCGGGGTTTCGCTTCTTCTAGCTAGCGCTGAAAGTACGTCCCAATCTGGACTGGGCGGAGTAGTGTATTGCAATATGCTGAATATCCGACGTGTCCTTGACTCCAGTGAAGAAGGTTCTTGATAGGAAGCGACAGTAAATATCTCCCTGCGCAATACGATGCACCGTATGTTGAACCTGACAGGCGAAGCTGCTGTTGAAGGCGCCACCGAGCGTCCATGAACCACTTCTCGCCATCGTTCCGGCGGTGCTGAGCGGCCGAGGACATGGTTCATTGCGTCGGCCGCGAGCGATAGCGCGTTGCTGTCTTCAACGCAGCAGGAGCAATCCGATCTAGCAGCAGCAAGGCAGCTTACGCCTTCGCCTGCCGGATGAGCACCAGTTGGGGTGAAACGCTTTCGCTTTCCGCGGCTTCCGGAAGGCGAACGGTGTCGCCGGTAATGAAGCCCGTCAACGGAGCCGCGTTCGGGTGGTGTGTGCTGCGTGTGCATTAGCGCTTGTAATGCCCCGCCAGCCTGCTTATTGAACACCAGATCTGCCGGTGTGAAGTTACACGTACCTCCTAACCATAACCTCAACGCAACGCGCATGGAAGCGCTAGTAGATGTAGGTTAGGGTGGGTTGTGCTAAACCGTGGTGCAGCAATGTCTGCTCCCTATCTCGTCTGTATCTCTCGTCCCGTCCCCCTCCCTCCATCCGACGCGTACGTCATCGAGGCTTGCGCGTTGCGGTCGAACCGAAGTTGGAATGTCATCTCATTCGGCTGCGGCTGCTTGTTGAACCGTTGAACCGGCGCTGGAGGAGATGTCCAGCGCACCGTAACGAACACAATCGTGTACAGGCCTTCCGGAGCGCCGATAAGGTGGCACTCTGTGTGCGCTGTGTAAATCCGATCGGAAGAACCGGACCGTCCACGCTTATCGCTCCCAACAAAAGAGCCGTGGAGATGAGTCGTGTCATGAGAGTAAGAAATTTGGAATACGGTAGCTAGAACGGCGATTGCGCAACGTGCAGTGATGAGAATGTTTCGGTGGGTAGCGTTAATGCAGTACCGCCGTTGCAATCTCTCCCGCTCGGCGAGACAGCAACGCCCCCCCCCCTCTCCACACCGTCAGGGCCACCTATTGGAAGCAGTACAAGCGTCGTCACCGGGGCAGCCATTGCGCGATAAGGGATCTAATTTCATTTAACAAACCCTATCCAACGTAAACAAACCGAACAGGAACGCACACGTACTGCTTTCGCTGAAAAGCCACCTGAAAAGCCGCTCCGTCGACCAATTCCCAATCTCCGTAGGAAGTCGCGGACGGGCGGACCACCTCGCAACATTCGCTTGGACGACAAACATTCGCCCGGCTGGGAAGATCTGCGGGGAAGTTGTAGGTTTTCCTCTCGCACGGCCGCATCGGAAACGAAATTCGCCGGGCGTTCCGAAAAAAAAAAAAACAAAAAACAAAAAACGTTGCTCTAATAAGTTTTGCGACCGTGCCACAGCCGGGCGCACCACAGCGACCGCAGCGTTTGAAACGTTCGGCACCTGCGCGGGACACCTGGGGCGGGTGGTATGCTGCCTCGGTACGACAATCGAGCGACTCTGGTTTTTATTTTTCGTTCGTCTGTCTCTGACGATTTGGTTTGCGGTTTTTTTTTCTCTCTGTGCGTCTCCCCTATCCTGTGCTACCTAGTTAAAGCCCACCCGAGGATGTCAGCTACCCGTCCGTAAGTAGCCCCCTTCGATACGCATTCTCCTCACAAACACCTGCGCCAACGAGAAACAGTGTGAGGAGAGAAAGAGCGCAATATCGAGCGCAGAATACACATTCGTTTGCGTTAGTAAGGCAATTAGTAAACCACCAACGACAACCGCCTCGATACATGCGGCAGAAGCACAAAGATGCCGACAAAGTAATCCGTCATTAGAACATGTACTTCAAAAGGGAGGACTGCAACGGGTAAACGGAGCTAGACGAGAACAACAACAAAAAAAAAGGCTAACCGCAGCCCCGATGACACTGCGAAAGGAATTTCTAAATGATAGTACCCCGTCATGGGTGACTCTCAGCGTACAGCTAATGACATGCGGCACTTCATGGTCGAACACATCCGAATTGAACCGTCGCTCGGGGTGTAATCTGTCGCCGATTACTCGCCGCTTCTCAAGTGAGCGCATAATCTGTGAATGAAAATCCTCTTCGTGTAATGTCGGGTCGGGGTTTTACTTTGGAGGCGATTTTAAAGGCGTGTAGACACTTGCAGATTTTAATGTACCAGTGCGACATTTCTTGAAAAAGGAAGAACTAGGGTAGGCGTCCGGATGTCCGGAAAGGTTTGAGTTGGGAGTATGGTTAGTCTTAATAGAGGACCTTTTAAGCTCAGTTCTGTTGGAGATCACCTTGTTCCTTAGTTTTCTCATCGTTCTGTTCACCAGAACCTAAGGCCTACTTCAACGACGCTAGTCTCTAAGATTCTGCCCATCTTAACTTGGCTGCACCAACACCTCTAGGTCTCGCTAGGGTAGCGGTGATTAAAATTCTCTCTTCTTTCTCTCTCTCTCTCTCTCTCTCTCTCTCTCTCTCTCTGTTTATTTCTTTTCGCTGCTCGCAATTGGGTTAACAACTCGCTACGCTGCGATCGTTTCGGGCCGTTGTGGTCCGACAGCGCGAGATCTACGAGTGCACGTGGAGGTTAAGCTGTGAATCGAGAAATTACGACTTTCCCATCACGTCATACGTAATGTCCATTGTGGAGAACCCAAGTGCCCTCCTGTCCGCCAAATCGCTCGTGTATAACTCTGCTTATTTGCCGCCCTCCTGCTGCACACGCATTTGTCACGATATTTCAACCGTTTCTTCCTCTTCCCGGTACAGCGATACAGCAGCAGCAGCTACCAGGACCAGTCGATGGACGATGCGCTCAGCACGACGCTAACGAACGACAAGGCGACACTGATCCAGGTGTGGAAGCCGAAGAGCTACGGCTCGGTCAAGGGCCAGATACCGCAGAACGAACGGCTCACGTACACCTGGAAGGAGATCGACGTGTTCGGCGAGGCCCCGACCGACGGGAAGTCGCGCGAACCGCTCTGCTCCCGCATCCGCAGCTGCTGCACGCGCCAGCGCAAGGACTTCAACCCACGGAAGCACCTGCTGAAGAACGTGACGGGTGTGGCGCGCAGCGGCGAACTGCTCGCCGTCATGGGCAGCTCCGGTGCCGGCAAGACGACGCTCCTGAACGCGCTCGCGTTTCGGTCGCCGCCGGGCGTGAAGATATCGCCGAACGCCGTCCGCGCGCTCAACGGCGTGCCGGTGAACGCGGAGCAGCTGCGGGCACGGTGCGCGTACGTCCAGCAGGACGACCTGTTCATACCGTCGCTGACGACGCGCGAACACCTGCTGTTCCAGGCGATGCTGCGCATGGGCCGGGACGTACCGGCGAGCGTCAAGCACCATCGGGTGCAGGAGGTGCTGCAGGAGCTCTCGCTGGTCAAGTGCGCCGACACGATCATCGGGGCGCCCGGCCGCATCAAGGGCCTGTCCGGTGGCGAGCGGAAGCGGCTCGCGTTCGCCTCCGAAACGCTCACCGATCCGCATCTGCTGCTCTGCGACGAACCGACGTCCGGGCTGGACTCGTTCATGGCGCACAGCGTGCTGCAGGTGCTGAAGGGGATGGCGATGAAGGGCAAAACCATCATCCTTACGATCCACCAGCCGTCCTCCGAGCTGTACTGCCTGTTTGACAAGATCCTGCTGGTGGCGGAGGGCCGCGTCGCCTTCCTCGGCTCGCCCTACCAGTCGGCCGAATTTTTCTCCCAGTAAGTAAAAGTGTTAAATCTGCTGCTTTACTTCCTACCTTACTATTTGTACAAAGTCATTCTGACTGCGATAGGTCCTCCGAAGAACTAGTTTCAGTTCACTCTCCAAAAAAAATCTTGTTTTATGTTTTAATACTACCACATAATGGATATCATTCGTATCGTGTTCTCCTAGCAACGCGAGAGTGCTGGAAATAATTAAAAAAAAACTAATAAAATTCTATCTGCACTCTCTTCACCCCCAGACTGGGCATACCGTGTCCACCGAACTACAATCCGGCCGACTTCTACGTCCAAATGCTGGCAATCGCACCGGCCAAGGAGGCCGAGTGCCGGGATATGATCAAAAAGATTTGCGACTCGTTCGCGGTCAGTCCGATCGCGCGGGAGGTGCTGGAGACGGCGTCGGTCGCCGGTGGCGGGAAGGGTATGGACGAGCCGTACCTGCTGCAACCGATGGAGGGCGTGGGCAGTACCGGGTACCGGTCGAGCTGGTGGACGCAGTTCTACTGCATCCTGTGGCGGTCGTGGCTGAGCGTGCTGAAGGATCCGATGCTGGTGAAGGTGCGCCTGCTGCAAACGGCGGTAAGTGGCCGGGACGGGTAGAGTTGGAAGGAGCTTGAACACCGGCTAACGCTTTCCTTCCCCGCAGATGGTGGCCACGCTGATCGGTTCGATCTACTTCGGCCAGGTGCTCGACCAGGACGGCGTGATGAACATCAACGGCTCGCTGTTTCTGTTTCTCACCAACATGACCTTCCAGAACGTGTTCGCCGTGATCAACGTGTTTTCCGCCGAGCTGCCGGTGTTTCTGCGCGAGAAGCGCTCCCGGCTGTACCGCGTCGACACGTACTTCCTCGGGAAGACGATCGCCGAGCTGCCGCTGTTCATCGCCGTGCCGTTCGTGTTCACGTCGATCACGTACCCGATGATAGGGCTGAAGGCGGGCGCCATGCACTACCTCACCACGCTGTTCATCGTGACGCTCGTCGCGAACGTGTCGACCTCGTTCGGCTACCTCATCTCCTGCGCCAGCTCGTCTATCTCGATGGCGCTGTCGGTCGGGCCGCCCGTCGTCATACCGTTCCTGATCTTCGGCGGGTTCTTCCTCAACTCGGCCTCGGTGCCGGCGTACTTCAAGTATCTGTCCTACCTGTCCTGGTTCCGGTACGCGAACGAGGCGCTGCTGATCAACCAGTGGAGCACGATCGTCGACGGTGACATCGCGTGCACGCGCGCCAACGTCACCTGCCCACGGTCGGGCGAAATCATCCTCGAAACGTTCAACTTCCGCGTCGAGGACTTTGCGCTCGACATCGTCTGCCTGTTTGCGCTGATCGTACTCTTCCGGCTCGGGGCGCTGCTCTGTCTGTGGTTGCGCTCGCGCAGCAAGGAGTAACTTCCGGTCGGTCGGTCGGGTTTGTTTTTTTTAGGCGCCTTTGTGCCTCACTGTCCTAGCAGGACAGTTTTTCCTTTCAGTGTTACTCACCTTGAAATATGTTTTTCCCCTTCTCACCCATAGTCTTCTGTTTCATTTTTTTTTGTATGTTTAAGTAACTTAACCTCAAACAAGCTGTACCAAGCGTAAGGTATCTGTGGCCTGTGGGCAAAATTGTATGGATGCATATACAGATACATTCGCGTATAGCAAATTGTAAACTACCGAGTTACCGGAACCAGCTTAGTTCGTTTTGTGTCAAGTATTTTCTATTCCGATCGTGGCGCGGATGTGTTTTTTTTTTGGTCGCAAACCTCCAACGCGCGACTGCTGTCGGGTGTGACGAGGTGTCGTGTTTATTTTTGTTTTACTACTGTAGGAATATTATGAAAAGTGACGAGCAGTTATAATAATAATAAAAAAATCGATAACGTTTATACGAAATCGTCGGCAACCGAACAGCTTTTCCGCGGTGGGTAATTCAACGATGACCCGATGGGCTTTTGTGCGAGGAGCTTCGAATTGCGCAGGCTATAAACATTTCGTTTCACGTTGATATGCGCATGATGATAATTATATTATAAAAAATAGTAAAATAAAAGTAAACACATATCACTTACATACTTGAGAAAAGAAATAGCTTATACAGAGCATTCGCTGTATGGTCTCATACATTTTACTGATTGCGTAAGAGGCGATTGTGCATTTGTAACGCTGCAAACCCTATCCCTGTCATAATTGAAAATATTGTTTTTAGTTAAAAATTGCTAGCTAAAAAAAAAAACAAAACGATGAAAAGATGACGTAGGCAAATTTGTTATTTATTGCACATTTGTTGCTGTTATATTATACTAGGAGAGATCCGAGTAGCAAACTATCAATATCCTTTTAAATGTCCAGTTGCTTGTTCTGTTTTGCCAATCGCTGCAATGCTTTAACCGCCGCCTGATGAATTCTCGCATCCAGCATATCTACAAGCAAAACCGAAAACCAATATTAAAAATAGGACACACTTATACGCCCTGGCTAACGTACAGATCTTATGGTCACCCTTCATCGGAAAGCGCACCGGAAGCTCCTGCGGCTCGGTGCACATGAACACGAACGGGCTGTCCGATTCACCGGTCGGGTGCTGCTTCCGGTACTCCTCCTGGGGCAGACAGTCCTGGACGGTTACGCAGCCGAGCAGACACCCGGTCGGGTACTGGGTGGGAAATTCGATCGTATCGTCCGCGTACAGCTGGCGGTAGAAATTTTCCATCTCGCGCACCGTCTCCGGATCGACCGGTTTCGCCGTGGACGCAATCCAAAGCCGGCCGCGGTGCGATGAGTACCAAGTGCGGCCCTCGTGCCGCTTGATGCCGGCCGCCAGCAGCGATGCCCACGGTTGATGCATCGACAGGCTGTGGCGGAGGTCGGACATTTCGAGGAACTCTTTGTCCTGCACGCGGCTGTAAACCCCATCGAAACCACTTGGGTTTAGCGCTGATTGTGGCTGTGGGGCACCGGACACTATGTCGATGAACTGCAATTGAAAGCCGAGCAATAAGAACTTATGAGTGGTTCGCTGCTTCACACTTTTTCAATAATATGAATTTTTTTTTTCCAAATTTTGCATAATTGTCTTTGTAAAGTTAAACATATTTGTTAATTTGAATAACATTTCTTCAACCCATTTGGATTGTGAATTAAGAGAACAGTTTTTAAATGAAATCGTACAAAAAGCGAGGAATATTCCTAATAACCCTGCATTTGCTAAACATACCGTCGGTGCCGGTCCACAGAGGGCTGGATGTATGTCGTCATCATCATCCCTTGCCGCAGATGCATCGCCGATTGTCTTTCCACCACCTGCTCTACTCTGCTGAGGTGCATCGACCTGCGAGGCTTGCCGTAGGATCGCTTCCATATCGTCCACGGACAGTGGCGTCTCATCCACCACCTGCCTGCCCGCGAAATCCAGCGTCACTTTGCGTGTAAGCCGGCTCGCGTGTCGTTTCTCGCGCATCTCTTCCTCCAGCTGCTCGAGCTTCTTCCGTTCCGCATCGGACAGCCAGACCGAGTGCGTCTTGAAGTAGTCCGCCTCGTCGTCGATCACGGTCGTGCGTTTCTCGCTGTTGCGGTCGTACTCGAGGAGACGGTTGCGAGTGGCGAGCGCTTCCTCCCACCCGGCCGGCCGATTCTGCTCCATCAGTGACCGGCGCAGATTGTCGCCCTTGCGCGATGAGCTCTCGATCACGCGCTGTTCGCCCTCGGTGCAGACGAGACTGCCGCAGAACAGACACGGCCCGCTGCCCTCCTGTTCGCATACGATCCGACCGCAGTGGAGACAGTTGTTCACGAGCCGGTGCTTCGACGCCTGACAATCACACCGATGGCGACCCTTCAGCAGTACCACATCCGCCAGCTGCCCGTCCTGGCCGTACAGGTTCACGTACTTGGTTTTCTTCTTGCTGGATGTTTCCGGTGCCGGAGCAGCTGGTGGTGCGTTCGATTTTGCCTGATTCAACTGTTGCGGCTGTGGTTGCTGTTGCTGTTGCTGTTGCTGTTGCTGTTGCTGTTGCTGCTGCTGCTGCTGCTTACCCTTACCGGCACCCTTCGAGCTGCCCTTTGCCGGCTGCATCGTTAAACCATCCGTGTGGCCCAACCGACGCTTCAACTCTTCGATGAACGCTTTGTGTTCGGAGTTGTTGAAATCCAGCAGCGTCCGGAAGTAAACATCGATCTCGTGGGCATTTTTGATCGAGTGTATATACCTGCGGGGAAGCGAGAGGGAACGATGAGAATGATGCATAACCGCACACACCGACGCACATACGCCTTACATGATTAAATCTTCCGGAATGTCGAACAGTAAACACTTGGATAGTTCCTGCCTGATCCATTCGTTAATGGCAGCCTGCTTCATGGTTTTGCTGCTACAACCGGCACAATGATTTGCTTCAATCGACTTCGAATCGAACGCTTATAAATGTTCTAGCGTGAACTATCGTTTCGTATTGTTGCACGAAGCTGGAAATTTATCCACTTCTTCGTCACGAAACGATGAACAGCTGTTATGCGCGTCTACGAAGTCGGTCCAGTACATCCTGTCAGCTGTCATTTTGCGTTGTTTACATGGTTATTATTATGCAATCTTCATGACAGGTGTATTTTGGCTGCCGTTTGCGAAAATTGTTCGAATGAGTTGTCTCGATCGTCTCGTGTGTGGATTCCGAGTCAGAAATCGGTATTTTAATTTGTCTTCATTTACAAACGCTACCTATCTATTCTCTCTACACCTTCAATGGATTGAAATCCGATCGATTGTATGTTCCCAGCGCCGCTCATAATAAACACTGATTCGTTTATAACCGCTGATTGGTGCGTTGGCCGACAAAGCACACAAGTTGCCACGGGAAACGGAAAACCGTCCCTCATTTCCAAGCGCGAATTGAATGCTATCGTTCCATTTCAATCTCAAGCCCGGTAATTTACGCCACTGCCGACGTGCCGACGCTGTCGGAAATGTCGACCAGATCGTTTGCACCGTCAGTAGATCGCTGGTAGATGATGTGAGGCCTGAACCCCGGGCTAGCAATCGAACCGGAACCGGGCCGAATGGTAATTTTGCCGCATGAATCGACATCTTTCCCTCCGTAAGGCTCCGTATGCGGTGACGACTAAATTTGAATGTGACACCCCGGTGCTTGTGGATCTGGAGATTTTAAAAGACAACACCGCGTTCACATCGGAGGTAGTTGAGCTGCAGTTATCTCTTCGATTGCTATCGCTTGGGTGGGCAGTTATCAGTGCAACTCATTCGCTGGTAGTTGTGGTTGTTTGCTGTTCCGAGTCCCGTGGCTTAACTACGCGCGATGGATTTTGTGTGGGAGTACACGGAGGAGGAACGGGACAAGCTCGAGCAGGAATTCTCACGTCTTGCCGGTAAGGATGAGCAGAACGGCAAAATAACAACAACCGTCCGTTTACTTCACGCACACCTGTTGCTTTGCAGACAAATGCTACTTGGACTATGCCGGCACGGCTCTGTACGGAGAGTCGCAGTTACGCGCCGTTCACGAGCTGCTTGCGGGTGGTCTGTTCTGCAATCCACACACCAGCCGCACGATGGAGGATCTAATCGACCTGGTCCGGTACCGGGTGCTCCGATGGTTCAATACACGCTCCTCCGAGTACGGGCTGGTGTTTACGGCCGGCACGACGGCCAGCCTCCGGTTGGTGGGTGAAACGTTCGGTTTCGACAGCGGCCCGAACAGTGCGCTCGGTTCGTTTGTCTATCTGCGCGACAGCCACACGTCCGTGCTGGGTATGCGCGAAATCGTTCGAACCGATCGTGTCCATGCGATCGAGCGCACCGATTTACTGCAGGTACTGAATACCGCCCCGGAAGGCGGGCCCCGCCACCAACCGTCGCTAGTTGTGTTTCCGGCACAGTGTAACTTCAACGGTGGGAAGTATCCGCTGGAGTTGGTGGATCTGATCGAGCGGAACGGTTTGCGCGGGTATGGCGAGGACGCGTTTCACGTGTGTCTCGATGCGGCCAGCTACGTTTCGACCAGCCCGCTGGACCTATCTCGCTACCGGCCGAGCTTTGTATGCGTTTCCTTCTACAAAATCTTTGGGTAGGTGTTCAGCCAGTCGTTTTTCGGCTTTGGGCGATACAGATGACCAGGTTGAAACGGAAGCTTTAGTTCCTCAAGACTACAAGAAAAAATTGCTTTCGTGCTCCATGCGCAACTGCATGTTCATAAGATTGTGCTTCTTTTAAATCAGTAAGAGCTGGCCCGTTTATTATGAAAAATTGATTTTTTTTTTCATAAAAACGGTTCTCTTTTTCTTTGGCGTAACGACACTGTGAAGATTTACACTTGGATTAATAGACAAAAAACTAACTATAGCTCTTCGCCTCCAGCTACCCAACCGGACTCGGTGCGTTGTTGGTGCGCAAGGATGCGGAGCGTCTGCTGCTGCCAGGAAAGCGCTATTATGGTGGCGGTACGGTAAAGATAGCGCTCAGCGGTACGAATGGGTTCCACGAAAAACGCGACACACTGGCGGATCGGTTCGAGGACGGTACGATCAATTTCCTCTCGATCGCGTCTCTGCTTCCCTGCATGGAAACGCTCGAACGGCTCATCCCGGGCCGAACGATGGAGCGTATTCAGCGGCACACGTTCCGGCTCGGTCGCTACTGCTACGACGCGCTGCAGGCCCTACAGCACGCGAACGGGGGCCGAGTGGTGGAGCTGCACCACGACACGGCCTTCGGCGATCCGGGCACGCAGGGTGCAATCGTGAATTTTAGCGTCCGGAACGACGACGGTGGGTACGTGGGATTCGCGGAGGTCGCGTGCATGGCGGCGAACCATGGCATTTATTTGCGCACGGGGTGCTTCTGTAATCCGGGTGCGTGTCAGCGCCATTTGCGCCTGGCGGATGCGGATCTGTTGCGTCACTATCGGGCGGGGCATGTGTGCGGTGATGCGAACGATCTCATCGACGGTCAACCGACGGGATCGGTGCGCGTTTCGTTCGGATATGGGACACGACCGGCCGATGTCGATCGGTTGGTGGCGATGATTGGCCGGTGTTACGTGCGCCGATCGCTTACGGGTCCGCTGGCCGTGATGTCGCTGTCACGGGCGGAAGTGCTTGCCCAGTACAAAACGTACGATCGGCCACGGTTGGTGCAGGTGTGTCTGTATCCGGTGAAGTCATGCGGTGCTTACCGGGTGACCGGCGGAAGTTGGCCGCTGTCACCCACGGGCCTGTTGTATGATCGTGAGTTTTTAATTGTCGACGAACACGGTGCGGCGATGACGCAAAAGAATCTCCCGGAGATGTGTCGCATACGGCCGACAATTGTGGACGGACGGATGATGCTGCACCATGAGGAACTGCCGGACGATGTACTGACGGTGAGTCTCCACGAGCCGGAAGAACCACAAGATGCAACCGCCGTACAACTGTGCCAGACGAAAGTGTGCCGCGACAGTGTGCAGGGTGTTGACTGTGGAGACGCGTGTGCCGATTGGGTTAGCCGAGCGCTCGGCGTGTCCGGATTGCGACTCGTGCGCCAATCGTCGCAGGAGACGCGCCTACAGCGTCGTACCGCACGCGAACTATCCCTCAACAATCAAGCCCAGCTGCTGCTCGTCAATCGCACGTCCGTGCGATGGTTGCGAGACAAGGTGGACGACTGGGACGGTATCCCGGTTCCCCCGCTCGACTCGCTCGTCGACCGATTCCGGGGCAATCTCATCATCGAGACGACGCGACCACTGGAAGAAACGGACTGGCAGCGCGTACGGATCGGTGACAGTGCGTTCACCGTCGACGGTCCTTGCACGCGCTGTCAGATGATTTGCATCGACCAGTCGAGCGGCGAGCGGACGGCCGAACCGCTGCGCACGATTAGCCGCGAGTTTGGTGGCCGGATGCGCTTCGGCATGTACCTTTCACACGCTGACCGGGACGCGCCCGACGGTACGAAATGGGAACTAGCGTGCGGTGCGGTGGTTTCGGGTGTCATCGGTGAACTACAGAACGCATAGGTTGAGTGTACACGAATTGTGTTGCGTTACAAAATAAACTAGCGATAGCACATCGCGTCAACTAGCGGCTGTGAGAAGGGTTTTCCGAGTTCGTTCACTGCACCACACAGTCCGTAATCGGTTGCTCGGCCAACTTGGCGACGGGCAGACCATCGCGCGCATTCCGCACGTTCGACACCACGTCCTCGTACCGGGGAAACGCTAGCGAGCTCAGCTTCGAGTGCACGAGCGTATCGTCGATCTGTACCTCGAACGAACCGCGCCGTCCGGTCCGGCACACGACCACCGCTTCCGGTACGCGCTCGCGTATTATGTCGGCCAGCTCCAAGCACTGCGGTTTCGAGTTGCATACGTTACTGAAAGGCGGAGATGGGCGATTAAAATACAGACACGCCGGTCAGTGCAGTCCCCGTGTCTTACCAATACTCGATTTCAACTCGGGGTTTCCTATTTGATTCGCTCGCCTCTTGTTGAGACATCCTTCGCTTTTTTGCCTTAAGTGATGGGAGTGAACGTTAATCCCTTAAATGGAGTTTGTTTATCTGTTTCTCGCATTTGCACTTACAAAATTCGCCTAGCGAACCGGTTTAGATCGTAAGACAACAACATCAGCACTACATTGACATTGCTTTGTTTTGGTTTTGTTGAGAAGCAGCATTTTCACCGGGTTACTTAATTGGTAGCATTTACACGAGGAACGGGTAGCACCGGTTAAGAAATAACATCAGCTTCGTTCCTAGGAATTTATTTGGAATTTTCTATCTAAAAATTACCTACATTGGCGAAATTGTAGCGATTTGTGAACTGTTTGGATAAACAATTTTGAGCTACTCCGCGTTTAAAATGCAAAAAAATGGTTGTAGAGAGTAAACATTGATGACAGTCCGTTTCTGAAGGGAGAACTGTCACTTCGAGCTGATGTTACCGTACGTACCCTGTGCCCTGTTTCTACACCCACAAAGCTAATCCATCGCACGTACTGAATACACTTGTTATCACTGACTGGCGCGAGAGGGTAATTAACTGTTAGAATAAAAGTAAAAGTGAGCTCAACCTCACTGTCATCTCGTTACAACACGTTATAACTCGTGTGCGTGCGTTAGACTAGGTGCTCCCTACAGCGCAACCCGATTGTGTGTTGCCCGTGCCTCAAAAAGACTAGAAATCAATCAACCTTTGTGCTGGGCGGTCCTGGTTCGTGTGCTCGCGGGACCAGCGGGAAGGATGTAGCTTCTATCAACGATATCAAACAAAGTTCAATTAGAGTAAAGCTCACCCACAAACGTCTCAACCCACCGGTACACCGTTCCATGGTGGTTGGCGGGCCGGCAGGAGGATGGTCGTCGCCGGAACGCTGAATCCGGACGAGTCGGGTGCCGGAGGCAAGGAGAAGGACGTGCGGCACGGGTTGGATACGGCCGAGGCGTTACAGCGCCTGCACGACGACATTGAGTCGATGCTGCTGGTTTACGAGTCACGCTTCCGGCGGCTGTCCTGCGTGGAACAGATCCGGTCGACGCTGGTCGGAACATCCACCAGCCCGCTCGGTTGGTTCCCGACGCTTACCTCGCTGCTGTGCGGGCTCTCCCTCACCGTCACTGGGTACTACTGGTCGGCAGGCCTGCTACTAGCGCTGCTGGCGCTCACCGTCACTGTCGTGGTGCGCGAAAACAATCTCCGCCGCACGGAAATCTACCGGAAGTTGCGCACGGTCCTGCACGAGATCCGGCTGGGCGTGGCGCTCTGTCCCGACTGGACCATCGACAACTATCCGCACCTCTGCAGCCCGCTGTCGCCGTGCGTAACGCTCCAGTGGACGTACCGGGATGGGCGCACCGTAAACCTGCCGTGGGCGTTGCTGGTGCGTGGCGACCACATCGTAATGCGACCGGGGCAGGTTTCGCCCGGCACCTGCCGGGAGGTGCGGTCGACCGGCACCGGGCGTCGCTTTAAATGCGGCGAAACGTACGGGTTGCAGCAGCCGACGGAACCACCGGTGAAACCGATCGCCCGCACGCCGCTGCCGGATCTTATCTGCGAGATTGAAACGACCCCTTACCTGGACATCTTGCGGAAATCGCTCGACTGCTTTCTCGGGCGCCCGAAAACGATCATCAACCTGCAGCGGGAGCTGCTGGTGTCGCGTTGCCTACAGCGGTGGGGCTTCGGGGTCGTCCTGTTCCTGACCGTCTCCATCGGCATCCTGCGCAACGTGGGCCTGTACCTGCAGGGCAAGCTGCCGACGAACTGGATGAATGTGCTGCTGCTGAACCCGACCGCGGCCGTGCTGCCACTGTTGCCACTCATCTTTCCGCTGTTGTGGGTTTCGATCAACCTGTGGGGTGTGGCGCGGCTTGAGACGCTCTTGTCGATCCCGCAGGCGGTGATGCGTGCCCAGGCGCAAAAATCCTACGCCGAGGATCTCGATACACCGACGTGTGACCTCGACCACGTGAAGCTGCCTCGGCGGACGGTGTTTTTCTACTGGTGGCAACTGCTGAAGGGTCGGGCCGAGCTGCTTGGAAGGAGTGCAAGCGTCGTACAGGTGCTGGGTACGATTACGGTAAGAATCTGCGTGTTGCTTTGGGTAGAAAATTACGAACGCTTTTGCTTCCCATCACAAGCATCCATGCATTTAAATGTATGTTCGTTTTGCACTTTTTGCAGGCCCTCTGCTGCGTCGACAAGAAGGGCATCCTGTCGTGGCCGAATCCAACCGCCGAGAAAGTGTTCTTCCTCCGCAATGCCCGGGAAGGCGACCACAACATCGACCAGTCCGAACAGAGCAGCCTTAACTCGCAGGTACGCGTGCGTTCGTGCTTTGCCACACGCAAATCCGTCCGCTCATCGTACCGCGCGATTGGCATCCTTCCCATCACATATTCATCAATCGCCTCTCCGAGATTTTATCTGTTCACGTCCTGGTTTTCGTTGCTCTATCCTCCGCATCGGGTTATCTATCCTTTTCTGTCTTGACAAGGGGTAGGTGTACCGGCCGACCGAATTACTAGATGAAGTACGAGCATTGTTTCACCCAAAAAAGCAAAATTTCTCCCCGATAAGGAGGTACGCTTACCCCGCCCGCGCGCGATTTAAATTGTACCAAAAAATTAAATATCTTCAAACACACACACACACACATCTCAACCATCATCCCCACCAGAAGCGGTGCGTTAATTTAAAACAAACTCCCTCCCTGAAAATGATTGTTTTACAGTGCTGCCAGGAGCATTACCATCCACTCTCACATATCATCGAGCTGGTGATTAATCGTATTTTATCATTTTACTCGTTTTACTTGTCGCACCTAGTTATTTCTATTTGCCATAATATGTATTTTTTTAAAAAAGAGTTCCTAATTAAATGAAACCTCGCTGCTAGCGCCAAGACGAGCGTCTTGTTTCGTTGTTAGCCTGCTTCTTAAGCCTCTTCGCGCGTGTATGTTTTTTGGTAAATTTTACGTCGAATTGACCCGCGACTCAGGGCTGTTCCGATTTTTTTATTAGACTATCCCGGTGGTTATGGGTTTTTCTATATCATTTTGTTGTCCTTTTCTCGTCTCATTGCTTGTGATGTATTGTTTTATATATTTATGCTAATCGTCTTTGTTTTCTAGTACTTATTTGAAAATTGTTTTGATGTTACACGTTTACTTTACATATTACATATGTTATATATTACTTTTGGCTGTGTTTTCGATATGTTTTTATATTTTTTTTAAAGCGTAAGATCGTTGTACACCAAATAATTGTTGTATTATCATGCTTCATGCTAGATAGATGAAATGGGGTTTAATATTTCTTCGCCTTTTTATGTAACAACCCTTTCTTGGTAGTCTGTAGTTGAAGTTTATTTCTATTTCCAATTTAATATTTAGTGTTTAATATTTAGTGTAGTGTATTTTGAAAACATTTTACCAACACTTTCTCTTCCCCTTCCGCTTGCGGCAGAGCTCGCAGAAGGAAGCACTCGGAGCGATTTCGGAAGTATTAGACCTGACGCACGACCAGCACAGCCCGTTCAAGCTCGAATTTGACGATCACGACTTCAAGAACCATCTCACCTCGCTGAAACCGCTCGGTAGGTCACCGCGACCGTTCGCTGTTTGTCTCGGTACCGATTTCATCTCACTCCCTCCACGCCGCAGGTATCGCAATCCTGGTCAACACGTGCTGCCCACTGACGCAAGCCCACTACGCCAAGTTCTGTGGCCACGTGACGGCGGCCGCGATGCTCGACAAGGATCTCGTTCCGGTCACCAATCGGTATGCGATTGTTGAGTCGAGTTTGAATTGCTTTATGCATGGGTATGTACTAGACATACCGAACGTCTAGTTTTGGTGTTTTATCACGTTTTCTTTTAGTTTCCCTTCTGCCCACCATTTTTGCGTCCTTTCTCCTGCCGTTTCCTTCACATTTTTTCTCTCTTCATTTTGCTGTTTGGCATTCTTCGAACATGTTGTGATGTATTTTATACAATTTGAGCAAAAAGCGTAGCATGTCTTTGGACGGAAAAGTCCCCCCTCCCCCTCCAGAATCATTCCAATCTTCTTCCCGCCATGAATTCCTTCACCAAACTGTGTTTCATTCCAGTTTTCTCTATTTCTTTCTCTTCTCACCACAAACACAGCTTGTTTGGTCAAGCTGGTTGATTTCACGATTGCTCGATGAAGGGCAATTGTAAAAAACGAATTTCCGTGAACTGTGAATGCTAGTAAATACCGTGAACCGTAGGTAATTTTTTTTTCAGCCCATGTCCCTTCCCGGATATGGTACCGGACCAGGTGACTGTTTTGTTGTTAATTTTTTTCTTTCCTGATCCTAATTCTTACACTCTCTTGCCATCGTTGGCTGTGTTTTATTCTTATCTATTTCCCCGTTTGCATCTCCCACTGCACGAATGGTTAGCATTTCATTCCATTTCATGTGTTTGTTTTTCGTTACCACGCCGACTGTACTATTTTCACTATCATCAAATGTAACTAAAGTTGGGTTGTAATATTGCCTCACTGTTCTAACGTTTTAATGGTGAACATTTTACACTTTTACTTTTGATCTCACATTAATCAAATGTTCTGTGCGCACAACATACGTCTGATTTCCCGGGAGCGATACAATATTTCTTTTTTAACTGCTTCAATTCGATCAATTGCTTAAAAATATTATTAATTTCGCTCTGACGAGAGGACTAAACATATTTTGAGAGAAGCTCTGAAATTCGTGTCTGAAAATATGAGCGAATTGAAACGACGAATGTAACGCACACATAGCAAAAATCATGATTTTTGTAGTTGAACGGATTGCACCTAATTATTGTGGATGTGTTTATTTGTTTTTGATTAATCTTCATAATTAAGCGTTTTATTTTCGTTTTTTTTCCCTAAAGCTCACCTCTCGTATCGTAGCGAAATTGAAATGTTAATTCTATATGTTCTGCCTAGAAGCTTGCTGTTCGTTTCTCGTTTATCGAAGCATCAACAAAAAAATAAATATATGTGTATGTGTCATTGCGCACCGGGTGCAAACAGACTCTCCGATGTAGCGTGGTAACTATGTGTGCGGGCGTGCGTGTGTATGTAACTGACAGTGCGGCGTACTAAATACTTCCCACCAGCCACTATCACTGACAGTCCGGGCTTAACGCTTACGGTTTTATCGCTCTCCATCCGCTCCATCTTGCAGCCGGTGCCTGTGCGAGCTGGCGAAGCAGATCGGATTTTCACCCCAGGCACGGGACATCTTCCAGCTCGAGGGACAGATTTCGAGCTATCGGCATCTGGTGAGTCATACAGCTGGCTGATAATATTAGGAACACACCTGCTCAATGTGGATGACACTAACTGGCACCGAATATGTTGTTTAGCCATATATTTAGGAGGTATTGGACAACTAATAGATGACTCTATTCGGATCGTGCTTTGCACTAAAAATGTATTAATTTTAGTTAGGCTAGTTAGTCAGGGAATAAGCATAATGAAATGATCGTTAAAAGTAAGTTAAAGCATTCAAGACTAGTTTTTTTTGTGACAGAAATTACTTTTTTGAAAAGTTTAAAAACATTAAACCAACGATAGTTCTTCTCTTTACTTAATCAACACGAAATAAAACTACTAGAGAACGAGAGACTAAGAGAATACTTTAAGGAAGCTAAAAAGTACTAAAAGTTTTCAATGGCAACTGACACCTGTCACCTGTCAGTGTTGACAATGCGGAAATGTTTACACACAAACTAATGCGAATATTTTTCTGTTTTTCGTCATGCTCCCCATAGCAACCGGACGTCGTACGGCGCGATATCCGGTTCGCCCGCTCGCTGCAGCTAGCGACGAAGGTGAAGGTGCCGTTCCCGCACTCGCTGTCGGTGGTGATGCGCGAAATCAGCAACGGTTCGCTGCAGCTGCTGACCCAGGGTACGGCCGACATCGTGCTGGACTGCTGTGACGACTACTGGGACGGGCACGATCTGCACCCGCTGACGGAGAAGGAGCGCAAGCGGGCCCAAGACTTCTACCAGCGGTCGGCGCTTACCGCATACTGCACCGCCTTCGCCTACCGGCCGCTCCGGCGTTG
>JXWZ01001837.1:0-19177 GCA_000956215.1 Anopheles farauti No. 4 | reverse complement strand
GGTAGAACTTATAAATCACCGGTGAAATTGCAATAATTCTTTCCTCTTCCCCTTCAAAGGACATCAAGAGTAAAACGAAACGGATGCTGCTGGAAAAGATGGGCACGGAAGCGATCGAGCTCGGTCTTAGCGGTGAAGCGTCCGTGACGGGTGTGGAGGAGAACACGATGATCGCCTCGCTGTGCGATCTGCTGGAGAAGGTGTGGTCGCACGGGCTGATCAACAAGCAGGGCAAATCCGCCCTGTGGACGCATTTGGCGGCCTATCTGGAGATTAAGGATTGCCAGAACCCTGGCAAGCATCAGATGGAGAACAGCTACCTTACGCCAGGTTAGTTCGCGTGCAGTTTGTGGTAGTTCTTTTTTACAGATCCCAGCAGGTAAAGAAGCACACGGCAAGAGCACAACGCGCACAGAGCATCTCTTCCAATCGGTTCGATCGTCTCCTATAACCTCTAATGTACCACATTTTCTTTCCATCACAGCCTTAGCGTGGACTGTCATGAGGAAGCGGATGGATTGTACGTTTATAGTTACAATTTAAATAAATTCGTTTTCTGCTTGCATTCTTTGGCATGAAGCGCGACGTTTCTTAAGTTTTCCTACCCACGCTGGGTGTGATTTTAACGTTTTCTTTATACATTTCACAACCTTTATTTGATTTTCTTTTTTATCACAACTATTCTTTCTTCCCTTTTGGTTATCGCGTACGCTTTGCACTCCCAAACTTGGACTACTTTAACACGACTAAATTCGAACTAGCGCAAACACGCAGCAACTCGGAAACGCGCTGCCGCACGCTCAAACCGCCAAGCAGCGGGGCTAAGCCGCCGGGCTTCAAGTATCACACTACCATTGCGCACAAAATACGCCGGCTGCAGGGTTACCAGCCGGCTGACGCCGGCACTAGCGGATCGCTGCCGTACGTGGCATCGTCCCGGGAAACGGTACCACCAGCGTCACCGGGTCGCTTTACTAACTTTATGTTGTCCGATGTCGTTGCTTCTTTTGTCGGTATGCGTAATGGGTCGGTTGCTAACCTGTTTGCCACGCGCAGTCACTGCGGTGAGTAATGTCTTTGCTGGTGTGAACGTGCGCCATCCTCCCGTGTGCGTCACAGTGGCCAGAGTGTGCGTGTGTGTGTGTGGGGAGAGTGTTTTCGGTATCGCTACGAGTAATATGTTTATCAGCAATACTATCACTTACTCACCATTATCCAAAGACAAATCGTGTGTCATTAACCGGCCCCTAAACACGTTGGATTTGTATACATTCTTTGCTGAGAAAAGTAGCATAAGTTGGTTAAAAAAACATGTTGATCCATCGGAAAAAAAATGGAAAGTACACGACTAAACAAAATATAACATGAAAAAAAAACCTGTAAAGAGATTTTCGACAAGCGTGTTGCACCCATGTATAATAGGGATAAACGACTAACAACACATGTGTTTATGACTTTTCTTTTGATATGTTTCTATTGTGTTAATATTTTCTAGTGTTCTTTATTTATAGTTTTATTTTTACTTATTTATTTGCTTGATGGAGTTTTGTTTTCAGTTTCAATTGTTTGCTTTCTGGATAATCTTTAGCAAAGCATGTTTTTAACCATTTCTCCTATGTTGCTTCATGCGCAGACCTATCATCTTTAGCCATCGAACCCCAGCTTCCACCACCGTCACCGACACGCGGTCGGTCGAAGTCACGGGAGCGCAAAAGTCTCGGCCCGGAACAGTTGAGACCTCTTCCGGAATCACTCGAGTTTGACATTCGGTAAGCAACAAATGCGTTAAGCCACTCGACCCTCGAGACGGATTCAGCAGGTTTCGTGTTTCTTTCTTCACGCAGTAACATCCTGGCGATGACGGACATCAAAACGCACATCGGTTACGCTCGCGCCTGGGTTCGGTTGGCGCTGGAGAAGAAGGTACTGTCGCGGCACCTGCGAACGCTCCTGTCCGATGCCGCCCTGCTGCGTCAGCTCTACAAACGCTCCGCGTTCGTGCGCTGCGACGATGAGGTAGAGCAGTTCCTGTACCACCTGCTGACGCTGAACGCGGTCGACTATTTCTGCTTCACCAACACGTACCCCACGACGAAGCTACCGTATCGGGTGGTTATCTTTCCGTCGAAGAAATCCAACGCAGCGACCACGTCCGCGAACGTTTGGATAGCGATCTCGGGCAGCCTGGGCGAGACGCAGATCATCGGTGTGCCGCGACACTCGCTGGAGTTTGTGTTCCATGTAGGTTTGGTGTGGTCGTTGTGCCTTACTCGCTTTTATGTACTGAACGTTTTGGAAATATTTCGCCACAGCACAAAACACTCGGAATATTGACTTCGTTACGTATCGGGCATGACGATACGGGAATGTCATCGAAATGGCTGGTGGAGCATGTTGTCGTGCGCAACGAAGTAACGGGGCATACTTACAAGTGAGTCACATCGTGCTTCCCTTTAAGTAGCGTGTGTTTTAATCCGCTTTAAAACTTTTCTCCTCGTTTTGGGTAGATTCCCGTGCGGTCGGTGGCTTGGCCGTGGCATCGATGATGGTTCGATCGAGCGGCTGCTGATCGGGCAGCTAGTACCGCGTACCGTGGACAGCGAGGAGCTGGTCGAGGCGTGCCGGACACCACCGCGCACCCGTAGTCCCAGCATCCAGCGACCGGAGGTACGCCCGTCCGACATACAGCACATGCTCGGCGACTGTGTGAACGCGATCGTCAAGTGGCACTACCGACCGAGCCGGGACCGGGACGCCAGCTCACTAACGAACCTGCTGTGCGGTGAGAATGGGCTGGTCAAGTGTCTGGAACAGGCGTTCCTGTGCGGGTTCCGCTCGTCCCGGCTGTTCGGTCGCAACTTCTACCTTTGGGATTACTTCGTGCGGGTGAAGGAACAGTTCGAGATCTGTTTGGTGGAGGAATCGGTGGAGACGGTGCGCGGTGGTGGTGGTGGTGGAGGTGGTGGAGGCGGTGGCGGTGGTGCTTCAAGCTCGCCGCCCACGAGTGGTTCGAGTCCGGAATCGCCACCGCAAGGCACGAGCATGGGACATCCCGGTGGCACTGTTGCCGGGGTCGCACTTTCGCCCGTCGCACGGCAAGAACTTTCCGCTGTTTGGCACTGCTACTGCCACCTGATGGACGAGATCAACAACGTCAAGCAAACGCTCGGCAAGGACGGTCGATTCCAGCTGTTTATCTGTTTGAGCTTGAGGTAATGCGTCTGACGGTGAAGGAGGAAGTGGGGGAGGGGAGGGGGCGGAGAGAAAGCTAACATTCGCCGTGTGGAGTGAGAGTGACAGTTTGCTGCTTTTCGTTTGCGACTCGATTTCCATCACTTTTTTTTGACACTCTCTTTTTCAAATGCAGGGAACATCTGCTACACCGGATGCTGGTGCCGATGGCGTACACGCGCGTGACGGCCGAGATGTACGAGGAGCAGAGCTTCATGCGCAAGAAGGGTCTGCTGACATTCCTGCGCCAGATTTTGGAACCGTTGGACGAGTTTCACATCGTGCTGGAAAACTCCATCACGCAAGGTATCGGATCTCACTGTTAGGCTGGATTGGGTCCATTTTCAATTAGGTGCAGCGTAAGGGGGAGGGGGGAGGGGGGATATTGTTCGATCGTTTGCGGTGTAGAATTTCATTAAGCTAAGTTTTTCAATACTCTTTTTCTGGTGCAGAAACAGAATAACAGTCACGGGGCTAAAGCGTTAATGTTAAGTGTCCGTAGTTGAACCCGTTTCTTACTAAGCATACTGCAGGATCAGTGAACCAGTGAATATTTCTCGTGAAATTCTGTGTGATTATTCTACTAAATATTATGTACGCGAAAAAAAAAACAATACTCCATCTGTTCTAGATTTGTAATGCATAAAATCTCCTCGAAGATTCGGTGGTCGAACAGCATCTTGGTTCGCAAATTGCATAATTGTTAGCGCAATTCAGCAACCATGCTATGCAATCGGTAAAACTTAACCGCTGCAAAGGCATGTTCGAATTTCTTTTTGACGTTTATATTCTCATTGCGGGTTATGTTAACTATCGAATGTACACGAATAGCAGCCGAACAAGGCGGGAACATCAGTGGGTTGTGTTAGATTTTACAAATATGTTTTTGTTTCGTTTTTAAATGATTTTATTGCTTTAGAATAATAGTAATTGCTACACGAATAGACTGAACCAACTGCGAGGTTATCTAGTGAACTCTCCGTAACCCAACTCAAATCCCCATTTTTGAAACTGTGGCCAAAGAACGGTTGAACGCGGAAGACGCGAATGTAGGACCATAGAAATGAGTCAAAAAGAATACGAAATCAGTGAATCAGTGTATAAATGTGTTGCCCCACACATCTCGCCAAGCCTGAGTTCGTTTGGTTGATATTCTTTTTTGTTTTTTTTGTTTTCGTTGCTTTTCATTGTTTTTACCTTCGCGCTACGGTACGTTACGTTTGCTGTTAATATTTTCTATTTTATAATGCGCGTGTTGGGGAATCATATGCAGGTTTTTAGCTTTTACGTTTTTATAAACCGGGTAGCGGAAGCATAAGGATCGTAATCAGGTAGGAAAGTAAGAAAACATAGTCATCGACGATAAACTGTGCCAAAGGAAAGCATCTTTTGTTTCGGAAGGAATCACTGGAGGAAGCCAACGTACGGGGAAAGTAAAACAAAGCATCTTTCAACAGCATACACACGTGACAGTGAACGAAACGAAACGTTCGGGAAGGAAGCAAAACCCACGCGAATGTGTGCAAACGGTCTTCCCGACCTTTCATTCGCCCGGCCCTCCAAATTCAACGCAACTAGCAACAATCTCCTTGCAATCTCCAGCGGTGAATGTTCATCATCCAGCATGATATTTAGTCAATCGAATCGTACATTAGAATCTGTTTGGTGGGTTAGAACATGTAGATCGAGTAGAGTCCGACCGTGATGTACACTACTTTCCCTGTGTCTTCGTGAGCATGTAATTGTAAAATTAATAAGCAAATCGAATAAACTCACTCAATTGCCGTTATTTTATAGTGTCAGCCTTTTTTTATGATTGAATGAAAGTATTGCGCTGTAATTTTGTGGCTTCATAACCTCCGGAACGCTATGGAAAGTTTAATTATTTGACAAATAAAAACTATATGAATTTTGTGCTTTTACCCTCGTTCGAGAGAATTTTCCAGGACACAGGAATAACGAAAAACGTCTCGATCATTTCCATCCCATCCCTCACACATTTCCCCATCAAAGTGTTGTAGCCTGTAGCTTGTGGTGGCTCGTTCGGCTGCTGTTGCTGTCACTTCCGGAGCTTCCAATGCTTACCCTCTGTTCCACTATTGCTTCTCGGTCCGACGGTTCGATGGTTCTCATCTGAATCTCCTGATTAACGGCAGCTACCTGTCGACGCAACCGCTTCCGATACTGCCAAAAGCCAACGCCAACAGCACCTCCAACCACCGCCACCGCTCCGATCACCATGCCACTGATGGAAGCGGCCGAAAGTGTCCCTCCGGTCGGCTCGACTTCCTCACCGGCTTTTTCGTTCCGATCGTGCAACACGATGCCGTATATGTGTTCCATCGGGTGGCCCTCGATCTTACCGGCGCAGGTCCACTCGCCGAAGTCCTCCCCACGCACGGCGGCGATCACGAGCGAACAGGAGCCCTTGGCGAGGTTATGATTCGGATTGGAATAGAACCGCCCCAGGACGGGCCGGTCGTTGGTGACGTTTTCGTTCAAGCTAAACGCCTGCCCGGTTGGCGTTACGAACCGACAGTACTGCAGCGGAGTACCGCGAGGAATGGAATCACAGCCGAACAGGGCGGGAAAATCCACCGCAGCCTCGACGCGATCCACCTGAGCGATCATTTGCGAGTGCGAGATGCGTACCTCAAACGCGGCCGATACTTCCAGCGCGGAAACACGCTCACTGCCCACGTAACAGTGCCATCGACCGGCATGCTCCGCGTCCAACATGGTGGCGAACGTGATGCCACACTCACCCATCGCCAGTGCAATCCCACTGTACCAGTGTTGCTGACCACCGGTTCGTCCCTCTTCCGTCAAGCTCTCCGAAAGCGAGTAGAACTGTCCGTGTGGTCCGCGGAACCAACAGTAGTCGATCGGTTTGTTGGCGTTGCACAACAGTGACGCCATCGTACCGCTCTGCGCCGTCACGTGCTCGTCCAGCCCGACGATGGCCAGCGGTGGGCTGGTGTCCGAGTTGTCTACAATCGCACCGGACACCTTGGTGATGGAGTCGTCACCGTAACCGAGCAAACATTTCCACGTACCCCGGTCGAGACCTTCCGGACCGAGGATCTCCAGACCGCACTCGTTACGCTCGAAACCACCGCCGTTGTAACCATACCGTGGTGTTCCAACGCCCGGGATCACGTTCAAACCAAAACCATCCGCAAGTCGAACGAATCGACAAAACTTGACCATCAACTTGGTGTAGAGCAGATGGCAGGTGAGCACATGGTAGTCGGAATCTTTGTGTACACCCGTGATGATTTTCTCCTCTGGAAAGAGAAAACAGTTTGAGTTTTTACTTTGACTTGCAACTTAGGTTTACAAAATTATTTATCCGAATGTTTCTGATCCGAAAATAGGTACTAGATTTTCTGTAGAAAATAATACAAATTTTTGGGTTATCAAACGCAATTTACCTTCAAAAGTTGACGCTAAAATTCCCAAATTTTAATCTAATCTTAACGTACGGCGTCTCATACCGTGATGATCACAGGTCACAGGGCAAATTATGCGTCCCCGACTCCCAATCGCAATCACGTACTGCATTGCGAGAGATAACTCAAACAAAGATTTTTAAATGACTTTTGCGATTTGCTTTTTCGTCGACCGATACCTTTGTTCTCGATATGTATGCCGTACGTCATCTCCCGCATCTGTCCCTGCACACCGGCAATGACGCTCCACATCCCGGCACCGGTTGGATCCGTGTCACTCAGCGGTAAGTGGCACCGTTCGTACATTGGCACATGTCCGCCACCGGGCGTGGAACCCTCACCAGCTGTGGCAGACGTTCCCTGACGCAGCACGAAACAATACTCGGTCCGATCGGGACTAATCTCATCCAGCGAGCTGATACCGCTGCCTGCCGTACCGATTTCCGGCACCGTTGGACGTTCGATCACGTCCACCATCGAGACTCCCCGTACCCGGTCCGTAGCACGCACCAGTGTCAACCGCCAGAATCCGGCATCTCGCTGATGAACTGGACTCACGCGAATGCTACACTCCTGGTCTCCGATTCGGCGACCCATTCTCGCTCGCCGGCGAGTTTTTTGTAATTCTGGCGCATCGCCGTCGATACCGTGTACGTCGATGTCCGTCGGAGATCCCGGTTCCCGGTAAAGGCACCGATCGCCCTCCTGCATGGGTACGAGAAGACGCAGTTGCATCACTTCCCCTTCCGCGACGGTAACGTTCGGTGGATGGATGTATCCATGGCTGATTTCGAAACTTGTTAGCAGATTTTGCCCGTCCACCGGCAGGACAAGATGGACTATTAGCGGCGTGTACCACCAGAGCAGCCGTAAAGACCACCGCGCGCGTGCTCTGTAGAACAGCATCGCACCACAAAGCCGTGATTACCGGACCAACAAAGCTAGATTACTGTCGCTGTCTCCGAGTACATTGCGACGGCTTAGTAACGGTTGTCGGATAATCGAAACAATGATATTCAAGTATGATATCATAATTAATCGACAAACGGAAACCATTAACCCCGTCGATGGTGCGGAGTATAGGATGGCAATATGCGTTGGCAAAACTCTCAGACAAAACATGTTATCTGAAAAAGACGTTGGCATAATAATTTCGAGGGAATTTTTGAAAATTTGCGCCACAAAAGACAACAGTTCAACTTGCCTGTTTTACTACTGAACAACAGCTGGATAGCACCACGGTATCGAGCACAGACCCGACTGCGCAACAAATGCTCCGTGGGAAACCAGCTCCCCATCGGCATTTGTTGACAGTCAGCTGACAGACGACGTTGGCATATGTGACGGATGCAAAAAGCCGTCAAAATAACAAGAAAAAGGACAAAACAGCAATAAACACAACAAATATAGCAAATTATCGCTCTTATCATCACACGGCGCGGGGCAACTACTTTAAAACGATTATTGAATTGAATGTTCGCGGTCCATAGTAGTTGTATCCGACGGGAATAGTACGTGATACGTACATTTTGTGAACGTAACGTGAGCCCGTGGAGTGAGTGCGTACGAATCGCGTGCTTTTTCCTGCGGTCGTCCGATTTTTGTGAACATTGTGATCTTAGTGCAGGGCAAAAGTTTAAGTTGACCAAGAGCAGCAACAGCAGCAGGAGCCGGTGTGGGAGGGTTTTCTGTGAAGTGTGACATCAACCACCGATAACGGAACGGATGCGATCTAAAAAGCCACCTAAAACCAAAACAAACAATCGTCTAACGTGGTAGATAGTTACACGTCAACACATCGCAGCAGGCGGCGTCATCATCGTCAAAGCGTTCCAGCGTGTTGCGTGATTGCGTTCATAATTTTAAGTTCGGGAGCGATACGGGGCCCATCAGCATCTGCACGGAGTCTCCGTCGTCGCGCACACAGCATACTAAGCAGGCCGGGAAACTGCTGGTTAGCTCGGGCCGGTTCGGGTCGAGGAAGTCGCTCGAGGTGAAAGTTGCTGCTGGCTTCTAGCAGCCTATTGCTTGTATCGTAGCAACACCCCCACTCCCGGCGACGAACAAGGAGGGGGTCTTTTGCGAAACACACTGAGCGTAGGGGATACATACGTGCAGCCAGTCACCCAACCCCCCAGAGAACTCGTTTTTCTTTCCGGGCTAGCGGCACGCTGGAAGGAGCGAGCGAACACCAACCGCAAGACACAGCACACACCAACACTAAGGCGCACGACCGCGACGGTGGCGCAGCTGCAACAATAAACTGGTGTTGACCGGCACGCAAACGGTTCAGTCTTCGGTTGTTAGCGCCCGCGGAAAGATCTGTCTGCCTCTGCACGTTGTGCGCGTTCCCGTTCTGCTTCACACAACAACAATCATCGCGTAGCGCAACAGTCCGCGGTGTTGACGACCACTGCTACTCCCTCCCTTCCCTTCTTCGGTTCACTGTTGTGACGTGCCTGTAGTGGTGGTGAAGAAGAAGAAAAAAAAAACCAACACAACAACACGGCAATCCATCCCCGACCAGCCCCAGAATGTGTGGCATTTTCGCGTACCTCAACTTCCTCACGCCGAAGTCGCGGCGCGAGGTGCTGGATCTGCTGCTTAATGGATTGAAGCGGCTCGAGTACCGTGGGTACGATTCGGCCGGTGTAGCCGTGGACGGTGCGACAGTCGACGCGGACATCCTGATGTTCAAGCGCACCGGCAAGGTGAAGGTGCTGGAGGATGCGATCCGGGAGGCGGCGAAAACGATCGATTTCGGGGCGGCGTGTGACACGCACGTCGGCATCGCGCACACTCGCTGGGCTACGCACGGAGCCCCGAGCGAACTGAACTCGCATCCGCAGCGATCGGACGATACGAACGCGTTCGTCGTGGTGCACAACGGCATCGTGACAAACTATAAGGACATCAAGACGTTCCTGGAGTTGCGCGGGTACGCGTTTGAGTCGGACACGGACACGGAGGCGATCGCGAAGCTGGTGCACCATCTGTGGAAGCAGCACCCGAACTACTCGTTCCGCGAGCTGGTCGAGCAGGTGATCCAGCAGTTGGAGGGTGCGTTTGCGCTCGCGTTCAAATCGAAACACTTCCCGGGCGAGTGTGTGGTCACGCGGCGCGGTTCACCGCTGCTGGTCGGCATCAAAGCGAAGACGAGCCTCGCGACGAACCACGTACCGATCCTGTACGGCAAGGGTCCCCGGCACGGTTCGGTCGGCAATGTGCAGGTCGAACCGACGCCGGACAATACGGCTGACTTCATCAACCCGGGCGAGGAGGTGGAGTACTTCTTCGCTTCGGACGCGTCCGCCGTGATCGAGCACACGAACCGCGTCATCTACCTGGAGGACGACGATGTGGCCGCGGTGAAGGACGGTGCGCTCGGCATCCACCGGCTGAAGAAGAGCCAGGACGATCCGCACGCGCGCGAAATCACCACACTCAAGATGGAGATCCAGCAGATCATGAAGGGCAACTATCGGTACTTCATGCAGAAGGAAATCTTCGAGCAGCCGGAATCGGTCGTGAACACGATGCGCGGTCGCGTGAACTTCGAGAGCAAGAAGGTGACGCTCGGTGGTATCAAGGACTACATCCCGGAGATCAAGCGCTGCCGGCGCCTGATGCTGATCGCGTGCGGTACCTCCTACCACAGTGCGGTCGCGACGCGCCAGCTGCTGGAGGAGCTAACGGAGCTGCCGGTGATGGTGGAGCTGGCCTCGGACTTTCTCGATCGCAACACGCCCATCTACCGCGACGACGTGTGCTTCTTCATCTCGCAGTCGGGCGAAACGGCCGATACGCTGATGGCGCTGCGGTACTGCAAGCAGCGGGGTGCCCTGATCGTCGGCATCACCAACACGGTCGGTAGCTCGATCTGCCGCGAATCGCACTGCGGTGTGCACGTGAACGCGGGCCCCGAAATTGGCGTCGCCTCGACGAAGGCGTACACGTCGCAGTTCATCTCGCTGGTGATGTTCGCGCTAGTTATGAGCGAGGATCGGCTGTCGCTGCAGGGCCGCCGGCTGGAGATCATCGAGGGGCTGCGCAACCTGGACGCGCACATCAAGCAGGTGCTGATGCTGGACCAGAAGGTGCTGGAGATCGCACAGGATCTGTACCAGCAGAAGTCGCTCCTGATCATGGGCCGCGGGTACAACTTTGCGACCTGCATGGAGGGGGCACTCAAGGTGAAGGAACTGACGTACATGCACAGCGAGGGCATCATGGCGGGCGAACTGAAGCACGGCCCACTGGCGCTGGTCGACGATACGATGCCGATCGTGATGATCATCATGCGCGACCCGGTGCACCTGAAGTGCATGAACGCGCTGCAGCAGGTGACGGCCCGGGAGGGCCGCCCGATCATCATCTGCGAGGAGGGCGACACCGAGACGATGACGTTCGCGTCGAAAGCGCTGGAGATACCGCGCACCGTCGACTGTCTGCAGGGCGTGCTGACCGTCATCCCGATGCAGCTGCTCTCCTACCACATTGCGGTGCTGCGCGGCTGCAACGTCGATTGTCCGCGAAATCTCGCCAAATCGGTTACGGTCGAGTAAGAGCGCAAAGGGTGCGTGCGTGCGTGTATGCGTGTGAGCGTTTCCCGTGAATCGCGGTGCAGTGTGCAATGTGCAATGTGTGCGCGTGTTTCTTCTTCTTCTTTTCGTGCATCATCCCGTGTAAACCATCACGGGCCAAGTCACGTCGATGCAACACGCTAGCAGTTTTTTAAGTTGTTCTCCAAGAGTCTTTTTTACTTTGTGTCTTTTAATTGTGCTACAAGCGAACACTATCTTCTCCTGCGCGGCTGACGCTGTTTTGTGACGAGTTGTTTTTTTTTTTAATACTTCCACTTTTTTTTTACTTTGTTACTGTTTTAACTGTGGCCAGGAGGAAAAAAAGGATCAGCTAGGCTAAGGTTTCCCCACTACGGAAGCAGCATCACAAACACACTACAACGAAATCTCGCATTCCCTCCTTCAACGCTTTCCTCCCTACCCGCCCTACCGCTGCTGGTTTTGTGGTGATGCTCCACGTCCGCAAAAAGCTTCTTCGTTGGCACATCGGTCAAAGCGAAACGGAACGAACACTCACAAATCGCCCCCAAAACACCTGGAAGATCGCGGGGCGAAACTAGGTCCAAAAGGCTGTGTCGATGTGTTTGTGTATGTGTGTTCGTGTGTGTATGTGTGAGTGTGTGCGTCAACACGGTGATAAGCGCACTATCGCCGCTGCATCAGAGAGCGCTGTGGCGGTATTGATACAGACGATGCCGCGGCATTTTCCAGAAACCAGCGGTTGCTGTGTTTATTTCGCCGCCGTCCTTTGGCAGCAGGCGAACGAGTACGAATTTTGCGCGGACGATAAGTTTGGCCTAATTTTGACGCACACCGTAGCTGGCAATAAAATGATGTGCGTATCTCTTCGATCATCTTGTTAGACGACAGGCGGCACCGACTGGTGCGTCTAAAACCGGGGACCCATTGTTTGGTTGATTAGGGCGGGCAAGCGAAAATTGATTGATCCGACCAGCCACCGGCGGCGTGAAACGTGTGGATCCGGCCCGAGTACAGTGTGGTTCTAGCTCACCGAAAATCAATCGTTTAGACAACTCACAAGAACGCACCGTTTCGTTATTTTGGGCGTATTTTATCTGTTTTGTTTTATTTTTTAAAAATTGTTTTTAATTTTTCGCTAGAGCTAAAACACCGAAAGGAACTAAATTTAAGCCAAAAAAAACGAAACGATTTCTGTTAGGAGGATAAAGAAAATAAAGAGGACACGGTGGGTTCCGCGTTTGGGAAAGGAACGGGGATGCATCATTCAGCAGCGAGACAGCCGGAGATCGAGCAGAGCAAGCCAGCGCGCTGTGAGACTAATTCCAATCTATTGCAATTTCGTATCGCGTACGCGATTTCTAGCCTGTAAGAAGAACTGTAACGAGCGTTTGCTACTTCCTGTTCCTGCGCCAGCGCAGGACGGGCAGCATGCGCAATGTGTAATGTGAATAAAGTATTAGTGCTTTCTTTTTATTGGTAAAAAAAATAATATCAACCTAACCCTCTTATATTTGTTGCCTTTCACTTCGCGGTTAATCGAGATGCCGTGCTTGTGTGTGTGGCTCCTCTCTCAGCTGCAACACGAGTGAAAATCTGCATTTTACCTTCAACAAGGGGCAGCAGCAGCAGCAGATCGGGTTTTGTGTTGCTATTACCTCATCGAAGACATTCCTCCGGGTGCCACTACCACCACTTTCTCCCGGCGTTGCCGATCGTACTGGGTTTTGTGTACGATTTCTTCGCCAGCTCTTATTGCCCGTCATCGTGCTGACCAAAATGCGGAACTTTCGGTTTTATTTTTTATTTCTTACGCTTCTTCTTCGCGCTTTTAATGACCGAGTTAGGCAATACGGCACCGCAACCTGGCAGTGAAACCTGCCGCGTTACTTCACCGCCAAAAAGCGTGGCTTTGTTTTTGGTGAACATAAACCGTTCACCTTACTTCGCAGCTTCGGCGTACCATTTTTCAAGGTCGAACCCATCGCCGCCATTAACCTTTCCCTCTTAGGTGGCGAATTTTTATACGTCTTTTCCTGTGAAATGTAGGCTAATTCTTCAGCTCGTATTTCAGAACCGTCTAAGCAACTGTCAATCAAGCGTGAGCCAGTCGACAACCAGCCTGCTTGGATTGCGTTCGGCGCGGGTGCAACACACCTTTCCCACCGAGAAAGCTTCGTTTTCTTCTTCGGCTTCTTTTACTACTTCTACTACTTCTTGTCGCCTTCTGGTCGTCGCCACCCTTTTTTCCGGCACAAACACCAACCTAACGGTAACTTTAATGGGTACCTCCTTCCTCCTCCTGCCCGCATGCAGTCCTGCCTTCGCGCAGTTGCATCGTTATGCTTTCGATCGTAGGCAGCCGACAACATGCAGCCGCTAAGCTAACGCTTTCCCGGGGGTGGTGCGTGTTGCGCGTTGGCTGTTGCGCACCCGAAACCCTCCCCCCTTTTCCTATCCACCCTACCGTACAGTGGCGCTGTTGTTCGTAACGAGCTGCTCGAGCTACCCGGTCACGTTGCGGCCCGGAGTGCTTCGGTTTCGACCGCTTTCGGGACGGCGTAAGCGCGTGCGCGCATGTGTGCGTGTTGCCGAGTGCTGGACGATCGACACACGCGCCACCAATACTCCGTGTGGTGGAACGAAATTGAACGCCACTTTTTGCCCAAATTAGCCGTAAACACTGCGATGTGTCGCGTTTCGGTGTACCGGAAGTTGGGTTTGATATTACATGTTGATAGCCCTTTATCTGCGTGTTGCTCAGAGACAATGTTGTTTGAGGTTTCTGCTCTCACAGTGCTCTTCGACACGACACGGAAACGTTGTTTTTTTTTGTTCGTAGTATTTATGTTACCATTTTTGACGAAGACACTTGTTTTTCCATTCTCCCCGGATTTGATTGTAATGAGTTTTATTCCCGTTAACGATTTTTTTTTCTATTTTGGTTTTTACTTGACTCAAAGATCTGATATTGAGATGTTGGAATAGTAAGCCTGGAGCGTACCGCCATCTTTGATAGACCATATGTTAGTATTAGTACAGAATTGAGAACGTCCTCAACATTACAGGAACACTTCCAAGGTAAGTATTGGAACGTTTTTGAAATGATTTCCGTGTTAGTAAGTGGCGTTGTTATCCTATAAGTTCTAGACACCGCGTTTGATTCTGGAGATCTATCGCCGCAATTAGCAATGTGAAGCCTATAATTATTATTTCGTCTATTTTATAAGTGGTTGGGTGAAATGCCCGGACTGACTTCTGCCACAGAGGCACACACTAATACGTTCAACACCTTCCACCTCATTTCCAGCGACGTGGCGTTCACTTTTTACAAATCGCAAGAGTGTTCTGTTCCGATTGGTTTTATTGTGCGTGCCGAAAACAAAGTGATCTACCTTCCAGGATCTTCCCGTTGACCTTTAGAACTGGAGTTACGGACGAGAACCAGTTCTGTCCGGGTCGATCCAATGGACTCATTTTGATATTTTTGATCCTCCGGGTACAAGAGACCGTCCACAGGATGGGTCGGTCAGGCTGCAAACCTGTTTCGTTGCTGTGGAGCAACTCCGCGAATCGTCGCCGAGGTGTGGAGACTGGTTTCGATACCGATTTCGATTTCATTTGGCGGCTACCGTGATGCTGCCGTCGATCGCGGCGGCTACGCAAATCATCCAGCATTGTCGTGATATTATAATTTCCACCTTTCGACACCTCTCCGCCAGCTCTGGAGCGGTGGGTCTGGGAGTCGGTGGGACTTCGATTGTGGTGGCAGTACAGTTCGTAACGCTCTGCCACAACTTTTCACTTTTATCTCGTTAGCCTTGACATTTTATCTCCTTTCCCTTCCTGCTTAACAGTGCGCACTTCGGTTGCGCGGTGACACCGAGCTTTGATGACGAATGTACCAAAGAAAAAGGAACGAAACACGGTGGTGTTGTTGTGGAATGAAGTTCTTTTTTTAGTAGATCAAACACCACACCACACGCTAAAGCCAATCGAAAGTGTTTGCATTGTTTTTTTTTACGACCCGATGCATTCGTCCAATACTCAGTGACGAACGATCGTCTTCGCCCGGAGCCCAAAGTTTGCCTTCTTCACGTGAGGGTCACGGCTTCCTCCATGCTTGGCGATCGGGTTTATGGCCGACAAGAGTTTAAGTCGTAAACCAGGAGGAAACCTGTGTTGGAAATGTGGACGCTAGTTTTTATTGGACCTCGCCCCGATCGGTGCTCGATATTACACCTCTTAGTCTGATAAAGGGATTAATCGTGCCGAGTGTGATCACGGTGATGTATATTTTTCCTCTCAACTTGCAGCTATCGATTGTATATTTGTTTGATTTTTTGATTAATCTAATTTTCGCCCAATTAGCTATCTATTTCAAATATATTTTTTAACAACTCTTACCGACCCAACAGTGTTGCACACGGGGGCTTCCCGAACTCATCAAACGCTCCCGACCATACCGCTACGCCACTAACATTGTGTCGCACTCGAAAAGGATTAACCGTGCGCAGGCTTCACGTTAACCGTGCGTTGAAAATGGTTTCCGTCTTCGGTGCCAATCCACGCGAGGATGCACGTTGAAACGCGTTCGAGTGGAACCAATTTAGAACGGGTATTGACAGACACTCGAACCATCGGTGACGCGATTGGCTGTAGCCAAAACGGAACCGCCTGTAGCCTGTGTGATCCGTCAGCATTTCGAAAGGCCGTGTGGTTTGCGCTGTTTCGCAGCAGGGCACGGCCCTGAGCCGCCTTTGCCGGTTGCAGAACGGTGAACGGTGGTGAAGACGGGCCCAGTAATCAGGTTTTAACCGGCCACGGGAAGGGGCAGGGCAGCCGCGCTGAAGGAACCCTTTATCGCCGCGTATGTTAACATCTGAATAACCATTGTTGTCTACGTAAATTTCCAGGAAAAGTGAACGGAACAGATGATGGTTGTCGATTATATTTATGTCGGCGCCTGCATCAATCGAAGGATTAGGATTATTCTCTGGAGCAGATGGACTTAGTATTAGGACTTCCTCTTTGTAGGTAATAATTAAAATTGGAAGAAATAAACATATAAAGAGTTTTTGAGGAGACTGGAATAACTCACGTGGTTATTGGTTGTCAAAAGACATCTTATACAATGGCTGTCACTTTATACAAATATCAGTTTAATTCAATTCAATCAGAATTTTATCCCGAATGTGTCGCTTGTACTCTGTATCTGGAACGAATCGGTAAAAACAACCCGAATCGTACCACTCCAAAGCCCAAGAGCACATTGAGTCAAACACCTGGCCGTCGAGCCCTTCCATCCATGCAGCAAGTTGAACGACCTTCTTGCAGTCGTTGCATGACTACCATGGCAACGGCACCGACCGAAAGGTAGAAACCAGTCCCATTTTTTGAAACCACCCACTCGCAGCATAAAGCGGGGGCGAGAAACAAGCGAAGCACCGGAGACTCAAAAGTCATCTGAGAAAGGCGCCCGATTACCTAATGATCCGCGCCTTCGAGCATGGGGTGTACGGAGATTGCGGAAAGTTCAGCTCGCATGTCGTGTATTTACGGGCTTGGACCTAAGCAAAACCCGGAAGAGTGCCCGATATCGTGCTCTAGGATACCGTGGCTACGAGACCTATTCTTTCGTCCGTACTTTCCCTTTTAATCGAGACGTGGGAGGGGTTTTTCGTGAGCCATTTCTGCCCAGCATGTCGGGAGGCTCGCCCGATCTTGCTCGATTGCATCTCCTCTGGTCTGGTTTCGTTTCCTGTGTTAGGCAACAGTCGAAAAAATTGAACACTCTCATTCCAGTGGCGCACCCGGAGCCTGAAAAGTCAATGACACACTGCAGCTCGGTGGCCTAAGGCCACTTCCGGGGCTACGAACGTTCCTCGCAATTCGGTAAGTCTCCTGCCCCCACGATCTGACGTAAGCGTAAGTGCATGGCACATGAGCTATCGGTCGATGTTGTCCGTAATCGCATGCTGGCCTGCTTTGATCGGGCAGCGAATCTTCCGGTCGCGAATCTCCTCGCGACCGAGAAGCAGCAAAGGCGGACGTGTACGGCGGAAGCGGAAGCATTCAATGGAACCTGCGTGTACCGTGGAGTTGCATGGTCACCCGGGTGTCCGCAAATGACGTTTCCAACGGTCACACTACACCCGGGATCATATCTTATCGTCGCGTTGACATCACAAAAAAAACAAAATAAATAAATAAATACGTAACCGGTTGTGAGTGAAGTCCCTCGGGCGTTCCCCTGGTCGGTAGTCAGTGTGGATGGCTTCCCTTGCAGAAAAGCGGAAGGTATCTGGAGCATCTAGTGTATCAGGTAAGTGGAGCGTCTCCGTGCGATCCGTGCAATCTAATCAACTCGACCGAGCTGCGGTCGTTGTTTCCAAGATGACCAGATATGCCGTGTCCACCGTGTTGGCCGATAGCCATCGACCCGGTTATCGATGTTGGTCAACAGGATTCCCCCATTTGTCGGGAAGGAGACACACCGATCGTTGCTTGTGCGAAATGCAATTGCTTACCGTGCCGTTTCTTGTTCTTGTCCCGTGCGTTTTGCAGGCAACGTCAGCGAATCCGAATGGATTCTACCCGCGTATGGTATTGGCCCGAGAATACCAGTTCTTTCTTTGCGCTCGTTTTCAAAACTGGTAATCGGTGCCAACGGACCAAAGGAAATCAGGACCACAGTCTACATAGCGGTGGACCCGTGGTTAACCTTGAGACTAAAACCGGCTCCGTTTAGCAATCGAACAATCTGAGCTGGATCGTTGGGCGTCTTATCAGAGCCTACCTAGATCGAGCCAATATCCGCCTTTCAAGTCGTATTGGAGACTTCTTTTAACTGTGTGATGTGAACTTCGAGACGTTATTTTACAGTACTCAAAATAATGGACCCAATTTTTTCCGGGAACCAATAGACTACCATGTTAATCACTTCTAGCTTCTGGTGTAGAACAAAAGACTGCACTTTCTGTATTCGAATATCAGCTTATTGAACCCAATGAAAAGAACCGATTGTCATGTCTGTCCTACGCAAAAGGAATTACTATTAACTCGTTCGTCCCGGCAAATGAATGCTTGAAATTGTTCTATCGTTTCAGTTTTCTGACCGTGGTTCTGAAAACTGTTTGTTTTTAATTTAATTTGTATTTCCTTGAATAGTAAAGTTGTTTTTTTTTTGTTTATTATGTTATAACATGCTGATCATCTATCTGCTCTGCTGCTCTTCGGCGTCTCTAATTATAGAAATCGTTAGCGAATTTTACGATTCAAATCAAACGTTGTGATTTTGGAATGTATAATGTGAGCAACGCGCCGGACTCGGTCTATTCTAGGATATTTGTTCGAATAAATTAAATACCAGAAAAAAATAAAACCAGACGCTTTATATTGCAACCAGAGCAGATAGACACATGTCGTTTGCGATTGCTAAAACCAGAAAGTCACCCAACTACCCAAAAGTCGATGTCCCACTTCGACCGGTTCAAGCGGCTCGAAAACGAGTTTTATTCCGCACCATTCCAAATAAACAAATTCGGGCTCGGGCATCTCTGTCGATTTTTCGAACCCGAACTCGATACATCGAACAGCGGGCGTTATGCAACAGAGGCCAAAGAGCAAAAAAAAAAGAAGTAAAACCACGAACGAGATGTTCGGTGGCGACTCCTTCCCCAGACAAGATCGACGTCGTCGCCAGGGGAGGTTACAACACGTTGGAGAGCTCAAATAGTGCAGCCAGCACGCCCTGGACTTTCAGCAACGAACTTTTAACTACATGACTCAGGACGATGGCCATTAGATGGCTAGCCTGGGATGGTAGGGCAAACTTTGCAACTAAAAATAGCACAAGGGTGATAGCACCAGCTTGAGACGGAGGGACGTTGCCCCGAAGATCGTTTGTCAGAAACTCAAAACGTCCATGGA
>JXWZ01001836.1:0-10103 GCA_000956215.1 Anopheles farauti No. 4 | reverse complement strand
AAAAAAAAGAAACGAAATTCCTTTATAGTTTGCATGCGCATGAATTTTCCCACATTTTTCACCGAACCGTCCCCGGGTGCGCCCCGTTCGAGTGACGAGCGCGACGAACGCTCGAAACGTGCGTCGAAGCGAAAGGTCGCCAGCGCCGGTTCGCCCGTTGCGATGCGGGATGATGAAATTTTCAAATATTAGAATTCCAATTTTCCACCCCTTTTGGCCCTCCCCGGTCGTGCCGGAGAGCTTGGCGCTCGCAAGAGGGTTCCCGGCCGGCGAACACTTGCGAAAGGAAGCGGTGCGGAATCCTGGCTAAGCTTTGATAAAATGTTGCCATGTGCACATTGAGATGGATCCGAATCGAACGGATATTATGGGCGGCGCTCGTATGGAACGAATGTTTCAAGGGACGTGTCTCCCGCACGCTCGGTTTCTTAGGAACTCGCTTCAGTGGCATTTTCAATCGAAAAGACGTGGAACACAATGCACCACCGGTACGCGATGATGGATGGTGCGCGGAGCGAAATGATGGAGCATCGGGAAAGTTCTCCACGGGTCTCGTAGTACGGTGGAATGCGAATATAAAAGTATGCGCTAAATGGATATATTTTCTTACCAAGGTACGCTATCCATCATTTGCTCGCGAAAAAAAATGTCCATGGTGGTCGAAATAAATTTAAAAAATATACGTTAAGGCAAGCGTATATCAAGATTTGGGTATCAAGAATTAGTACATCTTCGATTATACATTTACAAATAAAAGTCAGTACAATTTCAGTCAGTAGTAGATCTCCTTTTTAATCGCACTTAATAAAGAGCAAAAGAAAACTTTTAATATGTGTGAAAAGGAGTTGTCAAAATCCGTTGATACATTCTACTAAATCGTTGTTAGTGATAAAAACGACTAAATGTAGACGAGTAGTAACAAAAATATAATTAAGAGCTTTGTGGCTTCGACCTAGGCTGAGAAACCGAAGATTCCGGAATTAAAGTTAGTGCGAGAATAATAATTCATAAAATTATTTCTTCTCTAAGCGTAATCGGCCAATCCATTTGAAACCTACGAGCTATCGAGGGGAGAATTGAAACCTCCCTGAAAAGAGATATATTTTCTAGTCAAGTTTTAAATATACTATCTATTAAATTAAAGGGACTTCATGTTCATGTGTATGACATTAAAAAATGTACACAAGGTAATAAAAACAATTCTAAAAGCATTTAAATTCATTTTGCATAAAAGCCAGTTAAAGTCAATTTTTCTATCATTTTTTAGATGACGCTGAGCTGACTTTTTTTAGTACTTGTTCTGTTCAACCATTTAAATTTTCACTCTTTTTTCTTACTTAAACATCTTTAAAAATCATCTGATCAAACTAAACCATTTCATAACATTTTATTTTTCTTATCGGCAACGACCACTCCGAAAGCGTCTGAAGCAACAAACCAAAGAAAAAAAAAGGAAACGATCTTATGAATGAAAAACTTTCTACAAACCCCAAGAACTCCTCCGCATGCTTTACTACCCGCCCAGAAGTGAAGAAAAAACTTCATCGTTCCGTTCCACGCCACGGAAAACCAGAACAGCTGATTAAAACACTTCCTTAATTCCGGCCTCGTGTCCACCGTCTGCCGACTTGTTTCGAAACGAAACCGACGACGAAACGAACGCAACCACGAAAGCAGTGTAAACTCACCATCCACCCACCATTGCCGTCCAAAAAAGAAAAAAAAGAAAAAAAAAGAAAAACCGCGGCGGGGAGGGTAAAAATTCGCGCGGAAAAACAAACGCCAGCATTTACATACATAATGAAGCACGGAGCACGGAGCGCGCGGCGATACATAATGAGGACTCGCGCGGCACCACAAGGACACACGGAGGCGCACGAAGGATAATTTTCTAGGTCAAGTTTAATTCCTTCCCTTCCGTTCCATTCATTAGCGATGGGAAGCGGGCGGGCCGGCGTGGAAAGTGGCACGGCTGGAAAGTTTACTCACCCGCCCGAGTCCTGCGGCGTGTCTGCTCTCGTCCTGCCGGGAGACTGTCTTTACGCATCGCTAATGACAACCGAAGCTTCGCTGCCGAAGGACGAGCCCCCGTTTACGGTGCGAGTGAGCGGATGGCGAGAGCGAAAGAGACAAAACGAGAGACGGTGCGAACGAGTGAGAAGGGTATCTTAATGAAAATGAATTTCACCCTCGCATCAGCCGGCCACGGTTTGGTTGGTTCGCGCTCGTCTAGCCGTGCTTCGGGCAAAGACAACACAGACGCCGAGCTCTACACGTGCCCTGTTTTCCCTTTACTTCATAATGAACACACGGTGCGGGGGAAAAAGGATCCAAGGCAAAGGAATGTTCCCTTCCCCACGCGACGCGAGTTCATTGACGCGGTTTTTCTCGTGCCTCCGCAAGAAGCGTGGTAATGAAAATGAATGGGTAAGAAGGATGAAAATGAGAGTTTTTCCCGGGGATGATGCAATCTCTCCCATCCCGACCCAAGAGGTTAGTAGTAGTTGCTTCCATATGCGCCACGGTTCACCATTTATCACATTGGACAAAGTTTTTTTTCCCCCTTTGCTTTCCATTTCCTCACCGGCTGAAACTGCGACGCGGGTCCTGCCCGTGTAGTAGTTGACATTTTCCGACCCTCTCGGAGGACCAGGTAAAGTCGGCTTCGTATAAGAGTGTATAGATGTGTGTGTGTGTGCTTCCCTCCTTACGATTATTGTAGTTGCCTCAACACTTAAGCACAACCGAAGCGCTATCGTCGCTCATTCATTGCGGGAACATTCGCCCTTCCCCATTGCCGGAAAGTGTGCGGGAAAAGTGGGAAAAACCCCGTACCTAGCGAGGCGCGCGATGGAGCAGGTGCAGGAGCAGTTTCGTCTTCATTTTCGTTCCTTACGTTTGTACGGAGTTTCTTTTTTCGGTCGGAGCACGAGCAGGACGTGGATGCTGAGCTTTGTTTGTCTTTGGCGCTGTCTAAATGAGTTTAATTTGGTGACGGGGCGTGGCGCGTTCCACCCGTTGGGGTGGAGGAAGACGCTGGCGGAGAAATTATGAGACGGTCTAGGGAAATTGTGTTTCTAGGTTAGGGATGGTTTTGGAAAATGAGACACGATGCAGCGAATTTGCAGCGCTCAACAGGTGTTGATGTGAAACTTTGGGTGGCCGGTTTTGTTGAGTTTTCCTTACGATAAAAGTTCGCTTGGAGCTTTACGGGAAGGGATATTTTGTATCTTAAAAGCGTATTAAATGAGACCTCTTTCTTGGTCAGCTTTAAAATAAAAACCATCAAGTAAAAGGATGTTTTGGATCATCAAGTAAAGAACCATTAAGTAAATGTTTTCAAACAATCTGTCATTCTCCTGAAAATTTTAACAGTATTTAAAATATATCGGACTAAAACCAGATCTTAAGACGTCTGATCTGATATGACAACATAAAAAAGATACAATTGTAACGAATAATCAACTTTTGCCTTTTGATTTATAAATTAATTATAACTACATCACACAGTAGAATAAATGAATAAAGTGTTGAACCAATTTATTGTATATTTTCTAAATATATAATATAATACGTTCAAGATGACTTTGCATTATTAACATTTTTTCCTATGTTTAGCGTTTCTTTACTCAAATAATACATTTTAAATGTGTCCTTGGTCATCTAAGAAAGAGAAATGATGGTGAGAAAAAACGATAATGGTTAAACTACCCGATTTTTTTAACTCAATCCTCCAGTATAAACTAATCCACGTTCTGCACGAATCGATCCAATCGACGTTGCTTCATTGTTTATCAACAAAAGATAGTACATTGAAGATTTATTACATAAATATTGTAGTTGTTCGAAATAAATACAGAACAGGAAAGTACTATTTAAAATTCCTTATAAACTTTAACACAATGATTCCAATGAAAGCCTTGCCTAAGCATTATAATTCAGAAGAATACTCCTCCCGCCAATGATGCATAAGAGACAAAAAAATATTTTAGAATTAAAAGTCCCTGGGAACCTTCCGTCAGGTTTTGGTTCCTATTTGAACCCTCCAAAAACGCCTTTCAAGTGATGCTTTCAAAGAAAGTTTCAACGCGGCAGATTGAATATTTGAAAGGATGTCAAAAGAGCAAAATCAATTTATTATAACTTGCATTTGATAAGAGTTTGATCCATCCCGAAACACCCACCCAAAACAGGCTCACCGAAAGGATGAAAGGATCTGGGAAAAAAACGAAAGCCAGTCCGCTGCCGCCGCCACCGCCGCCGTTGTCGCCGTCGAAACACGCCAAGCCAGAAATCCAATTTCGAGCGCTGTAAATGTTGCCACATTTCGAGATGGGCGCGAAGCAGCAGAACGCAGGATCTGACACAGGACATTCCGCTCCTTTCCCCCCGTTCCACCGGCTCCGGTTTCTCATCTTTTCGCGAACACCAGAAGAATGTCATTTCGGTTCGTTTGTGCAGAGGAGCCACGCACGAGGGGCACCCACGCACACGCACGCACGCACGCAAGCAAGTCGAAATGCAAATTTTGGCTTCCATTTCGGTGACACATACTCGATCAAGCGATTACATATCACTCCATGTGTATGTGTGGGCGGGTGGCTGCGAGCATTTCCACCCTACTTGTGTCACCTTGGGCGCGGTTGCTTCCTTTCTGGAAATCCCTTTCCTGTGTGCGCACATCAAACGGTGGCAATGGTTGATCCGCACGGAAAAAGAGTAGAGAGAAGGAACAGGGGGAGGGTACGCTTGACGCAGAATCGACGCATGGCTACACCTACGCGAATGGAGGTTTCGCTTGCTTTTTCCCTGTCAAATCAGCCGAATGTTGGCGAGAGTCCCGCGAGCTACCCCGCTGTCAGCCGGAAATGGCGATGGCGCGATGGGAAAAGGATTCGATGTTTGATGCTGCCAAACCTTTTCGGTGGGTTTGATGATTTTTTCCCTGCTTAGGCGACGCTCAAAGGATTCATTTTGTTATAAAGATAGACAAAATATCTATTTTATTGCGTTCCTGGTAAAGAGTTTTCGTTCTAGAAAATTACACAAAGCAAAGTTTCTATTGCGCGAAACAAAGAATGGTGGCGAAGAAATTTATTCCATATTTAGTATGGTTTCAAAGTGTTTAGAAACACCTGGAACATATTTGTTTTGTGACGTTTTTAATGGCACTCATGTTACCATGTCGTTTAGAATCAACAATATATATGATTAATACATAAAACTTTCAGAGATTTCAATATTATACAATACACCGAATTTCGAATACCGTTGGAAGTATCATAGAAGTATCATTCTCTTACGTTGAAAAAGAATACTAAAAATCAAGTAGTAACATAGAAACGTAGGAGTTGAAAGACAGGAAAGAAAAGAAATATATCAAAATTTGAGTACTACAAAGTCATCCTTTATTTGCTTTGAATTTTGTATCAAAATCTGATACAGAGAGATGAATTTCAAATGAAATTTCAGGATTCTAAGATATAAAATTCCCTTTGGGGGTTTTCCGGCTATTGTAAGGAAACATGAAAATTACAAAAAAAAAAATTTTTTTTAAATGTACTGAAGAAAAATGCGCACTACTAAACTGTTGTAAATAAATTCTAAAAAATCCTACAGTTTGTATCAGAGTTTGCGGCACATCTTTTGCTTTGCGTGCATTGAATTTTTCTCTTAAAAATGATGCTTTTTCAATAAAAAGCAAAAAAAAACAAACGAAACTCTCTTTACAATCCCGTCAATTGTTCGTCAGCAGGTAAGCCGGGAACGCAATGGAACGTGAGAAATTCAATTACTACTTGTACATTCTAGTAATGTGCCGCAAACTAAACTACATTTGTCATCCGACGAGTGGAACCCACCACCATCTTGTACCATCATCTACCAACCCTTCCTGTACGTATGCCATCAAAACGAAACCGACGCTTTTCATGCTCGCTCGCTCGCTCGCTCACCCGGTCGGTCGGTCTCGAGTTCGGTCGCATTCGCCAAAGGAACGATATGAAATTTCACCTGAAACCGGCATCATCCGCTTCACCTTAATCCACCTCGCCCGCGCCTCCGCCGCCGCCATCTTCCCCGGGAAAGCGGACGAACATTTCCTCCATTCCTTCCCCACGAAGGGGAATAAATTCAAATTCTCATTTTAGCAAACGCGAGCGAAAAATGGCAGCTACCGGTTTTTTTTTTGCTCTGTTGGTGGGGTAGGATTTTATTTTCACCATCTCGGGTCCCCCTCGTCCACCCGCTTGGTCCCGTGTGTGCCCGCGCGACAACATATAATGCAAACTGTGCGATTTTCTAACTCGTTTCGAAACGGAGCGCCGAACCCGCAAAAAGCTTGTGGAAACTGCTCGCATGAAGAAAGCATTCCTTTCCGGACGGTGCTGGGTGAACGGATGGAAAAGAAGAAGAAACAGAAGAATAAAACATATACACAGAAAAAATACTGCTGATTGGAATATTCCTCCCAATACGCATTTACATATTTTTCCTATGCGGCGTCATGGTGACATGATTGAGCATTGAGCCGCGGCATGCCATCGCCCTCGCCGTCCGCCTTTCGAGGATGGCACCTGTGGTGTGGTTGTGTGAAGCGAACGGTTGATCCTTCCCGTTGGTGTGCCTCTCCTCCCCCAGGAGAGACGGAAGGCCTGTTTTTCGCACTGTCAACAAAAAAAAACAAGCTGAAGGAATAAAACATCACAAAAGAGGAACGATGCGTACCTTTGGCGAAGGTGTACGGTGAAGCATAAACATTTTGAGAAGCACCGAAAAAAAAACCCTTCACTTCATCCGACCGTTTTTGTTGTTGTTGTTGCTTTTACCTCCCCCTAAAAGCATCCTATTTCGATCGCGGTTTTCAGGAGCCCTGCCTCGGCCCACAAAGAGTGCCCAAAAACCGTGGACGTGGCCTAAGCTTTAAACACCGATTTGCGGGGGCCTTTCTTTCGCGGGAGCGTTGCGATGTGAAGTAATATTTTGGTTGAAGAATTGAATTTGCTAGCAGCCCCCTTTATGTCTCCTTTGTGAGTATGTGTGTGTGTGTGTGTGTGGATGAGTGGTGGCACCGTCGCCGCGTGTGACAACTCGCACAACCTCACCGCCAGTGCGGGAAGAGTTTCGCCAGTGGAACGCTCTCCTCATGCGCGCGCCAAGCAACATCAGATAGGAAAATATTACATTTCACTAGATTTATGTGAGGTGCGCCATTACTGCACGCGAACGCTGCCAAGTATGGGCTTTTATGGGAGAGTAGAGGAGACGGAGGTGAGTGCATGAGAAAGGATAAGGACGGGAAGTGGAGGAGGGGACGTGGGCTCGTTATGAAAAACGAGCGAAATATTGATAAGAAAAATTCCGCCCGCCCGAAAAGTGTAACACTTGACTTGAGGAGAGAAATGCTGGTGAATGAGATCGTCAAGTAGGACGTCATTGGGACCGACTCACGCAGGGTGCTGTACAAAATCAGTCCGTGAGTCGAAAAAGGGATTTCAAAACAGGACAAAATTTCTAACCATTTTTTAGATGAATAACATGAGCTATCACTCCAAACTGTAATTTAAAAAGGATAACTTCCAGTGTATAGCTTCAACATTACAGGTAACAGCTAAGTCACAACAGAGAAGTTAAAAAAAACTATTTTTGATTTTAAGGATCTTTTTACACCTCTATAGGATAAATTTTCCAGTTTCCGGTAGAACGATTGGATCGATCAATGTTACTCGTAAACATTTAGGCAGAAGGCGCTAATTTCGAGGCTTGAGCACCATTAGTTGCCGCAATTTCGTGCGAAATTATGCAAGCAAACGAGCAACCTTCGAGGAATAAATAATCAAAAATTCGTATGTGACTTTTCTCTGAGAGATTTTATTATTTTATTTGATAGTGATGTCAAAATGATGTGGAATTTTAAGTGTATTCCACGGTTTATCCCACGGGAAAAGTGTTATTAAATGACTCTTCGACAAAGTTTAATCAAAATAGAGTACGTTGAATAAATTACGTTTTACAAAAGTATTGACAATTCGTTCATAAATACCAAGTTTATTATAATGTTGATCTAGATTTCTGAAAAAAGCAACTATTTCTATATTAAATAAGATTTTTAGTATTACACAAAGGCTGCTGAAAGCTTAAGGACCGAATTTGTAAGGATTAATACATGAATTTTCCATGGATTAATGTAAAAATTGGCAAAGATAAATAACTTCTATTTGGGGTACCAAAAATTGGAACCAAAAATTGGAAAGCTTTAAACGTTGCATGAAAAAGAAACAAATGCTTACCATGCCGTTTAACACAGTTTAATTTGTTTCAAAACAAAACCTCTTTTTTATACAGATAAAAATAAAATTATTTCAAAAGAGTGCTCGCAAACATTTTCCGCACGGTTTTGTCGAACAGAACGACACCGTGTCATATCGGATGTCTCGTAAAACAGCACGCCAGTTCCATTACGGCGGGCTTCGCCCAGTATTTGTCCCACAAGGGACCATGAACCACATCCCCACCCAAGCTGCGTCGTTATTATTTTCGATTCACCTTAACCATTTCTATCAGATTCGCGAGAAAACAAAACCACGACGGGAACGAGGGCACACTCCCGCCAAACCCATCCAACCAGGCCCGAGTTTCAGTGATAAACAATTTGAATTTCGGGTTGTTAGCCGTAATTGCTTTTCCAGCTCATCCCCGCATCGATTATCCCCGGCGAGCGGTTGCGTTGTTTGTTGCCGATCTCTGCTAGAACGTCTGCCGAGGGAGTTCTGAGAAGAGGCGCGAGCAGTTTTAGACCACCGCGAGATTCATCAACCAATAATCCACCACCGGAAGCCGGAAAGAGTGTTGCGAACGGATGCGAAGAAAAAAATGGAAGAAAGATAAAAGCAAAACGATTCGTATGGAAACGAAACTTGGCATGTCGCACGCATCCCTCGTACACGGAAACGGGGGGAGGCCCAAAAGTCAGCCAGCAACGAGTTAATGGCACCGGAAATGTGGATACGGTGCGTCACCGGAGAAGATAAGAGTCGGTCGTGTGTTAGATCGGTGCAAGAAAAATATATCAAGCCGAAATGAATAGCGTAAAGCTCGAAAAGATTGGCGAAGAATGGTTTGCCAAAAATTTGCGGCCATTTTTGCGGGCCTGACACGAATTTCCAGCGTCAATTAAGTCCCGTGCCGATTGTCGTTTGCTATTATTATCATGATAGCATGATAAATTTTCGTGATTTGTTTAAATTTTATTTTAAACAACAAAGCCTTAACAAAACTAATACCCGAAATTCAAACATAAGTTCAGGCAACAAGGGCCGAGTGTTTCTCACGCGAAATTTCCTCTTGGATACGCTAATAAGACCTCCAATGGAAACGAAAGCTATTGGAGGCAAATTTCATATCATCCATTTTAGCGCTGGTTTAAGAGGAAAGCAATTGGGCAAATTAATCTTATCAGGCCAAGCCTCGCACACCGGGTTTTCGCAAAGCCAGGTACCGGCAGCCGTTCGATAACCGTAGCGGCCAAAGAAAGCTCACCGGCCGTAGAAAACCCACCAGCAACAGAAAAAAATGGAGCACCGTGTTCGATTTGTCAACCCGCCTTTACGAGTGCGGTCGAAGCTTCGAGGGAGTTGGCGGTGGAGACCACCTCGTCTTCTCAAGCCGTAGCAGCAAAATTGGCTTCAATTTGATTACCGATGCGAGTTAAGCCATTAAATTGATATTTTGACGTAATTTTATACGCATCTGACGCGGTGCGTGTGTTTCCGGCGCCGATATCGTTATCAGAGGCGGATCTCGTGCTTCTTCCAGGAAGGGCTGACTCTTCCCGCTCCTCTCCCTCAACAGAGCTGGCTTGTGCGCTTTTGTGTGGAAAGTGATATTAGATTAGAACAGTGACATAATGAAGAATGGTTGTTGACTTTCAATGTGCAGTGCCGTGGGCCGTTTTTTGCCGTTTTTTTTTTTATTTCTCGAATGGCAACTGCCGATTGTTTGGAGCATCACCGGTCCCTGTCAGGGTTGTCAAGCGCAAAAAGGGAGCGAAACGTCGAAGGACGTCATTGCAACCGACACGGGGATGGATGGTTGGGATGTAAATG
>JXWZ01001835.1:0-18768 GCA_000956215.1 Anopheles farauti No. 4 | reverse complement strand
GGAGTGAGAGAGAGAGAGAGAGAGAGAGAGAGAGAGAGAGAGAGAGAGACGCGAACGCGCTAATTGCCACCTGAAACTCGCGGGCTTCGCTGGACGAATCTGGACCGAAACCGTACCGCACCACCGGTGGCCATTGTTTGCTGATTACATGAGCGATTGCATTTGTGTTTGTTTTTTCCATCCTCCCCTCCCCCCTCCCTCACCGCTCGTCCCCGGATTTCGAGCAACGGTCTTGGGTGCCCTTTACGTTAATCAACGTTTGTTTTCTAACGCACGAACTTCTTCTCTTGCCACAGCTTCGAAACCAGCGACGGACACCAGCGCCAGGAGCAGGCGGAGCTGAAGAAGCTGGGCGATGACGTGGAGGCTCTGGTCGTGCGCGGCTCGTACTCGTTCACCGGCGATGATGGCCAGGTGTACACCGTCAACTACATCGCCGACGAGAACGGTTTCCAGCCGGAGGGTGCCCATCTGCCCACGGTCTAAGCGAACGGTAGCACAATAACACTACACACGCAACAACAACAACAACAACAACAAAAGAAAAAACACACCAAACGAAGCTAAAAGCGAGGAGGAACACCACCGCAACACGTAAAACCGACCACGAGGATAATGCGATCATCCGTACGCTCCGCCAAACACTAGCGAGGACTCGTCCTAATCAGGTGGAAAACGGGGTGGTTCGGTGGTTATTTTTTAAAATATTTTTTGTTTTCTGCACGCTATCGAACACACTCCAGCGAACTCGTGCAGACGTCTTGTGTACATTTTTTTATTAAAAAACAAAAAAACTTTCGTTTATAAAAGAAAAAAACCGCACACAACCCCTTTGAAGTGAAAGTTCTCTAAAGAATCTGCAAGCACACACAGAAAACACATAGTTACCGGCGGGATGGCACACCGTTGACCTTTGTACAGCGCAGCAACGCACTAACGCTAACGCAAGCAATTGCCATCGATAGATTTTGTAATCGAGGTACTACCGAAATACAGCCACATGGGGAGACCAAAAAAAAACAAACAAACAAAAACCACAAACGTGAACGTGACTTTTGCCGTGCCTTGCGTCATCCGAAACCGATCATCCGAACGTCGTGCAGCAGCATTGATTCTCACTTTTATGTAAATCGCCATCATTTATCGCTATCGGAAGCCGACACCAGCCGATAGCCATCAATATCTGGCAGCAATTAACCTCCAGCGGTTGGTTCACGTCCCGCACATAAAAGGACCGCTTGGAAGATTGCACCAAAGCGTCGACCCTTGCCCGTACATCTTTGGTCTCAAAACGATCGTCATCACCTTAAAAAACAAGCATTTAAAAAAACACAACAAACTCGTCCGATTTCCATAAATCGTTATCATAATAACTTTATGAGGCGAACGAAATCCGGTGCTGCCAGCCCGCGTAAGATTATAGTTCAAGGTAACGCAAGGCCATCAAAACGATGATGCGATCTGTGTGGGAGCAGGGATGGTTTAAGGTTTTGTTTTCGGTTTTTTTTTTAAATATTTTTGTTAATGAATCGTTTGCCCATTTCACACAAATTGTTAATGATATGCAGTTTAATCGGTTTTCCTCCACGTTTAGTGTCATCGGGCCCCGGAGGGTGGATGATTATTTATGCTCGCGAGCGATATGCGTGCGTGCTATTAGCCAAATCAATGGCGTGCAAACGAAGCACGTGTGACGAGGGTGATACATTAGACGGTTGGTTGTGACAGGCCCGAAGGATGAATGGGTTGGGAGTTTGAATAAAAGATTTCTTTGTTCTCATACTTTGAGGGGTTATTTTTTTGTTGTATAGCAGACACTTTTGGTACACAAAGTTTTAAAAATTGCGTCCTTCAGAGTGTAATTGAATAATTGGTAATAGATTAAGATATATGCTGGTCCTTTTTTATTTAATTTAGACTATAATATCTAGTGAAGCATCTATTTAATTTTTGGATTAAGAGGACAGCCGTTTTTAAACCGTTTATACTTTGGTAATTAATCATTTCAGCTATAAAACTATTGCCCTTTTGCATTGCGACAATTTGAAAATGAACAGAATTCTAAATTCATTTATAGCAAACACCTGAAGATACCTTAATTTTAATAGATTGAAAAATATATATAAAAATTTAAGTTCAATTGCTCCCAATTCTTAAAAACATCTTTTAAAACATTTAAAAAACGAGTAAAGGGTAGCATAATGTTTTTAAAATCTTTAAATGAATACAAAATATGTGGATGATATTCGCCTCCCCACCCTCCCCCCACGCCACTTATTTTAATTATTATTTCATTTTGAACAAAATTTTCAACAGCTTTTTCAATGATCACTTTATTAACTTTCACCGGTTTTGAAGCTTTTTCGAAAATACGATCAAACCGGTGCAAGGAGCTTTGAAAGCTTTACCAGCCAACACGCCGTAACGCACCGTAACGTCTCACGCCTTAGTGACTGATGAAGGCTCATATTTCAGCCGGCGTTACGCAAAGGAAGATGAAGCCATCAGCACCAATCGTTATAGCAATCGATTAGCCTTCCCGTGGTTCACCTTGCCGTACCATCTTTGTAGATAAATATGTTTTTAAATAATCGTCCGATCATCGAGCAAACACGGGTGATTGTGATGGATTGCTCGGTGAAGTTGTCGATGCGTGATGCTTAGGTAAAGTAATGTTCTCTATGATTTGGTCACGTAAATCACTACCGAGAGCGTTAAAAAGTTGCAACGAGATGCAGCCCAGCATGAGATCAACGGTTTTTTTTAATGATTTACAATATGTTATGAATTATTTATTTATTTCCTGGAGATTTAGCTCAAAACTGAAACGTAGGGGATGAGCACCGAACGCCACCATAACGAGATGGACACTCGTAGTGGGTATGCAATAAAACTGTAAAAATTTTTGATCAACATCCAATCAACAGCAGGAAAGCAATAAAACTGAACATATTTGCACTCGGGATGCATTAAGTGGTTCTGTGTTAAGCGTTAAATTTGCTGTCTTCGAAACGCTTTTCCAAATAAGCGTTTAGCAGACGAACTGGTAAAAAATCTTGAAAAGCGTTCAAACACAAATATCACTAGCTCTGTTCGGTTTCAAATCTTCAAACTTCCAACGATACAGAGTGACTTCCTACCGGGTTCAAGCGGTGCCGTTCGGTTCAAAGAGTCAAGTTTGTTTGGCAACGCGGTTTGCCCCTTTGTGCGTGTCTCGTCGCGATAAGATCCGAGCGTGAAGACTTCCCCTTCGCCAAAAATGCACCCGCTGGGCAGCACCTAGCGGCAGCAGCAGCCAATGTCGCAAGAAAACTTACCCCACCTTGCCGGGATCAGCCGAAGGTGTCCAAGGTCCAAGGGAACCCGCTCGAGCCTAACGGGCCCGAAACAATCGAAGCGTATCGCACCGTAAGGATGGGAAGCCTCCACCCAGCCCAACTCCAAGATCGATCGACAATTAATCACGCAATGCAGCCGCACCGTTGCAATACGGTGCGGTCACTTCCGAAATCCGTAGCCGCCGTTGCTTTACGAGCCGCCCGGTGCCATTTGTCACGATTGCACCTCGGAACAATGTGCGAAAAAAGGTGCATTTTTAACACCTTCGCGCGCGCTGGCAGGAGGAAGCCACCTGACGAGTTATTGGCTGAGAATGGTTTAATCGGTTGCAGCATGCGCTGATGAAGTGCTCGGGTGGTGTTTGGTGACGATCACCGGGCGAGAAGTTGATCGAGAAGCGAAACAAGGTAGGAAAGTAGTAGTTAGAAAAATATGTGTGTACGTTTTTTTTATCGCTCAAAATATCACCAAGAATAGTCTCCAATATCTCCACCGATAGCTCGGATCATCTTCACGCATCCCCTACCAGATCGCTCGAGCACGAGAACATCCCTCCTCCCGGTGCTGTCTTCACGACACGAGACAACAATTCGACGTCACCAAACGCGGCAATCACACGGTTGGTGGAAAAGGCGCGGCGGGCTTTTCATCACCGACGGATGAGGCTGTGAAGTTGTCGAGAACCGCCGACCACCGTTGCCGACCAATACGTTCTTGGCCGCCGTCGGGGTAACAGGTCATCTTGGTTGGCGTGCAGTGCATCTTCTGATGGGCTTCCAGTGTGTGCTTTTACGGAAATCTACGTACTGCATGTGAAGGAACACCGCATTCGGTCCACCTTTTAAACAAGTGCTGTGATATATGGTTGCCACATGGTGCAGCTTGGTGTGAGCAATTCCGTACCAGATACTTGCCGTGATCGTTGGTGCCTCTGTGAGGAGCGGTGAAAGTGAGAGTGATATTGAACAGTAATTAGTTGAACAGTTGCTTAGTCGAACAGTGCTCAAGCATGGAGGCGAAGGTTTTGGTAAGGAAGGGGAATTCTTTAAATTTAAATTCATTTATTTAACAATTTCACACCACAATTCACACGTAAGCTTATCGGTTTTATTACCAACTCAGGGTAATAAAAAAGCCCATCTGCTGGCGTCAATGTTTTTTTCTTCTAAAGTTCACCCTAAAAACGAAACCCGCCAGCTTGATGAAGATACGCCAACACAAAAGCGTGCGTATCAAACGCGCCCACGAAAATTCCACCACCGCCGTTGTCAAACATCACCTCAAAGGGGTCTCATTTTGACACCGAGCACGGGTGGCCGGTGAACAAATTTACATAAATCACAATTTGCACCTGCAAAAAATAAAAAGGCATTATTGAGCCGTGCACGGTCGGGGCTGCAATGAAAACGAAAACCTTCTGCTGCTGCTGCTGCTGGTGTTGATAGGAACGACCGCAGTATATCCGGGTCCGAAGCGGTGGTGACAGATCAAATAGATTCACCTAGGCGCACTTGCAGCATGGTTCACCTTTTTCAACGCTGCTAGATCGATGGACGAAGCAAGATTTTAATCATATTTTATACTAAATAAAGACAGACGAGAAGGTAAACCGAGGCGGAGTCCCAATTTACCGGTAGCCGTGTACCCATACACACACGAACGTGAGGAAGCTTGGGGGTTTGGTCAGCGGTGGGACAAATATTTGCCAAATAACGTTTCTTGAAGCCGGACAAAACCGTTGCGATTGCATCATACGCGTAATTTTTGCCAATATTATTTGCATTTCAGCCACGGCGTGTTATTTGCGAGGGTGTGTTTGTGTGTGAAGGGGGAATTTTCGTTCTAGCAGTGGCAATTTTGGCTCAAATAGATGCTGTTTATTTCTAGTAGGTTTTCTCCAAATCTTAACTTCGCCTTCTGCAACTGAGCGATACTTAGTTGCAAATGAACTTCTGCTCAATTGAGTGCACTCAAGCATGTTTATCGAACAAATTATCACACAATCGTCACCGTGGAACGTGTCACTGGATCAGTTTCGCACTAGCACCCAAGCAAGCAAGCAAAGCAAACGGTAAAGTTTGCCCAACGACTTGACCTTACACGAATTTTATCGATCGAAGCCCTTCGCTGCGATGCGCTGCACCGATAACGTTGACAATCTCTGTTGCAGCGTGCTCTATTGATTAAAAGGCCGTTGCTGGAGGTTATCTGTTTGCTAATGCCTTCCAAAAAAAAAAAAAACATAAGCAAACCTAAAACCAACCAACCCGAAAGGGCCTCCCCGCTTATGCTAGATGTGAAATGTCACTTCTCCTCCGTTTCGCGAGCGTTCGTTCGCGTTCCATTCATCAAAAGCCCTCGGTCTTTTCCCGTTTGTTTTTTTTTTTTTGCTCAAGATCGTGTTTAGCATATGCACATAAATATCACCACCACCACCACCACCAACGTCACCTGATGGGATGATAAAGCGGGCCCAGCGGCCCGTTCGGTGCAGCGTTTGGTCGACAATGTTACCTTGTTGCCTCCCACCCTTTCATCGAACCGATCGATTACCGGGGCTGATGCTGATCGCGTCCATCATCGGACACCTTCGATCCGGTACATGAGCGCGGGTCGGCCACAGTGACACCGGGCTCTCGTTAGAGTTAATTATTCACAAAACTCCAGCGCGCAGCTCAAGAGTGTGAGGGGGAAGGGAAGGGGGTGTTGGGCCGGCTCATCTGCCGGATAGGGAGATGCGGCATGTACTCGTCGTGATTCATTGCATGTTGGATCATAACATTGGTGCAGGTTAAAGACGATTTTATGGCCACGAGTGAATCGAACAACGCGATGACGGATCTAGAAGCCAGGGAAAAATCGTTTCGCTGTCAGTTAGTTTGTGGTTGTTTGTTTACACATGTAGGCATTTATAATTAATTTCACAAATTGTCGACAGAGTACTAACTACTGTGGTATTACGTTTTTAGCTTAAATTTGTGTTATAATAGAGAACGAGGAAAAAATTGACTTAATTTTACAAAATTATATTTTTTATATTTTCAGCCCAAAAGTATGCATTTCGCTTTTTACAACACAAATGCTTAAAAAATTTGATATAATTAGCTCAAATGATATGCACAGACTTACGAAATTTGCAGCAAACACTTTCTTTTAGCTCAAAATTGCGTTGACATTTAAATTTCACCTCCCAAAAATCGAAATTCCCACACTTTCAAACAAATTACCAAATCCAGAAACCCATGTTATGGAATTAATCTCAAATTTGAATTAATAACCCATTCGGTTCCGATTGAACGTGCTCACACGATAACGGTAGCATTATTCTAACGACGTTAAGTTCATCACTGAACCATCATGCCCGGCTAATCGCGCTACATAACCCATTAACGCGGCCATCATCTCCGGATCAGCCCAACAAATTTGCCCCGAAGGTATAAACATCCGCCGGCCGAAACCACCGCAAGATTTATGCGCAATACATATTCAACACAAGCGCTTGGGACACGGTTGGCACCTCATTTCAGGGGGTGAAGTGACTCACAGTCACGATTCTTTCGAAGTTTTCCAATGGACAGGTGGCATGAGAGGTGAAAGACGGGACAGGACAGCTGCACCTGCCGGGTGGCTTATGTCACCCCATGCTATCGGCACCGGCAGGGGTTTGGGAGGCATCTTTATGAACCTTTCAACCCACGGCCGAAACGATCGATCGAAAATCACGAGAATCTCGAGTCGCATCTTCCCAATGGCTTGCGGCTATAAATCGATAAACTTTTATTGATACGACCGACCCGCCCGGGGCAACCTTAACCCGCGCCCGGTCGTTTCCGTGTGGTGCGGATGATTTCGATGCAAAACTTTGTAAACCATCTTTTCTGGATGGCATTCCTGTGGATGCACCGTAAATGCGTTATGAAGATGTTAGCGTGAGAGCTGAACCATAAAAAAAACCAATCTTCTTCGCGCGAAATGGCAAACTTTCAAGTCCGACAGGATTGGCTATCTAAGTGTTAGGAGATTTTTGTGCACAAAAATGACTCACACGAAGATGATGGCAAATGACGCACTTTTGCGAAGGAGAAACAACGCATCTCACAAATCATCTAAGCCCACCTGTGTTTTGGGCGATAATTCTGATAAAAGATTGGCATTCCATCGTGCCGTACATGGGCCGATGGATGAGTACGAGTTGGGCCGATGCGTGGACTGACCGTCTATCAAATGGTTTGTTATTTTCAGATAATCATCCTACTGCTCTTAACGATGGTGCGCGCTGCCTCCAAATACTACGACGGTCCGGTCCGGCCGTACGAATTTGGCTTTAACATCGAAGGACATCAGCACAGGAAGGAATCCAAAGGTACTGATTTGTTTGAACTCTAGTCGAGGCTCTAGCCGACAATCAACACGCTCGTATCGTCTTCTGCTTACTTCGGTTGCAGATAAAAATGGCATCATTATGGGCGAGTTCGGGTTTATTACAGCGGACAACGTTTACCACGTCACGGTGTACGCGACGGATGCGGACGGAAACTTTAAGATTGTCAGCATGAAGAACTATAAACTAGGCCCATCGACACCGGCCCCGCCACCACCACCACCACCTACGACTACACCCGCCCCGACGACCACCACGTCGACGACGCCCCAACCCTTCCGCATCATCACCACCGCGAAAGCGATCGTTCCACTCACCACACCGAAACCCTCGAACGTGGCGGCCTGCTCGGGATGCAAAATTCCCGAACCACCCACACCCTCCACGCAGCCTCCGCCGCCGGAAACGAGCACCCTCTACGTGCCCCCGTTCAAGATCGTCAATAAGAACGACCTTGAGCCGGTCGGAGGTGGTAAAAGTACGGCGGGGCCGACGACGGTGGCTTCGAACGGAGCGTCTGAACCATCGCCTCAGGATGTGCCGCAGAAGCTGGTCGAACAGAGCGGCAAAGATGTTCAGGAACGGCCAACAACGAAAGGAGGCGGCTTGAACGCGAAGGAACCGACTGCAACCGACCGAAGTCCGCCGAAGAAAGACGAGTCGAGCAAATCGATGAAGGAACGCTCGAGTGCGGAACGGAAAGCGCCTAAAGGTATGCAATCACGAAAGCGTGTTTGGTGGAATAGTCGACATTCGATGGTTCGACTCGATTTTCTATCTGTTTTTTTTTATGTTTTGTATGTTTCTTTTGCGAAACAAGATTCATCTCAACCTCAGCCCCGGCCAAACAGTCCCAATAAGGATGGAAAATCCACTGTCAAGAACGAGCAGGACGATCCGATGAAGCTGATCGAGCAGCACACGGCCAACATGATCCAGCACATCCTGAACGGGTTGCTGTATCGGTTCAACTACACCGCCGGCTACCACGGACACCATGAGCAGGGCGATCGGCAGGGCAACAAAGAGGGCGGCTACTATTCGATCGGCCGGGACGGTATCCGGCGCGGGGTCACGTACAAGGCGAACGAATTCGGCTACCAGCCGCACGTCAAGTTCGAAAAGGTGAGCCCGGAAGAGACGCCCCGGGAGGAAACGGAAAAGCAGGCCGGCTTGAAGGGGTTCGATTTCAAGTGGTTTTATGGATCGTAACAGGATTAGCATCAGGGACGTGAAATGAATGTTCTCCGAAACAATACTCAACTGGTCAGCGAGTGAAGCGTAAACGTCATGCGATGCTATTTTTAGTTAGAGCGACATTACTGCCGTGTTTTTCTTTTTTTTAATGCTAAGAAAAGAAAATTATGCTTAAAATATGAATAAAGTACGAAAAACAAAACCTTACAAAGTATTCACAGCAGCTATGGAATGTAAAACGCGGTACGAGTGCAAATAAAAGTGATAGGAAGAAAAACCTTCGGCAAACTGGTTGAGGGACTGGTTTGGCAAAACGTCCGATCCGAAAATACGCGAGTGTCCAGTGAGCGGGTCTTGGGCTTCAATCCGATCCCTTTCTGATTTTGACTTTTACCAAAACGTGCTATCGAAATGAGATCAACAACAAACTTGGAGAAGCGAGGAGTAAAACGAAATTGTTGTCACTGGTAAGCTCTAGCGAGGATTTTGGAGAGAACCAGATTTCAGTAGGATCTTTTCAAAAGAGTGAAATGACTGCTGGAATAGCTTTCGGAGTTAAATAAAATAATATTTGTAATTTAAAGTTGACTAGAAATTTGTGTCTCCTTCGCTCCCAGAAAGTTCACTGCGAAAATATATTCACGCTGAGAATTCAAATGAACACAAAATGAACTGCAAATTCAAAACTTTGTTAGAGCTGTTAGTCATGTTCCTCCTTTTTTGTGTTCTCCAAAAAACGATCTCCTGATGCAGATTCCGATTAGCGACTGCTCCACAAATGGTTCGTTGCATTTCGCTAACAACGTAGTTTGGCGCATTTCGATCGATTGTTCTCGGCTAGTCACTCCCCCTACCTGTTTAGCACATCCACAAACACATGCTGTGCGCTCACCGCTGCGTTCATTGCTCCCGGTCGATAATTAGTACAGGATTGGGACGTTTACGGTCGCGATCGTTGCACTGCGCGTTCAACGACCATGACAGTGACAGTCTCCGGGCGCGGACACCATAAAAGGAACCCGCCGCACCCACGCCGAAGTTCAACCTGGAGCGCGGAAACGTTCGACAGAAATCGACAAAACCGGGATTCTAAAGGGGAGTAAAATCCGACCGCTCCCCCTAGTGCTTCGCTGGCGAGATCTTCCAGAAACAAAAGTCAGAAAACGGGCGATGGCGTCACTTTTCGTCGGCATCTCGTCAACCGGCGTTAGCTACGGTCCAAATACGATCAAAGTCAGGATATGTGAGCAATAATAAGAAAAAAGTATCAACAACGAATCCCGTTGGCGACACTCCGGATCGATTCCGTATGGTGGGTAAAGTCATAAGACTAGCCTTCCAAACTTCCCGACGCCGTAGCGTGAGATCTCGACGAATGCACGCACAAAGTCCACATTTCAACCGCAGGGTCAGCAACGTGCAATGTGGGCAGCTTTTGGCCCCGGGAGGCAGCAGACCAATGCCCGGGTGCGTAGGAATGGCGCTGTTGAATGAATTTCGTTCCTACCAAACGTCCTCAGTACGCGCAGGCACCAACCGGACCAATCAGACCGACATTCCGCTGAGCCACCACTCACAGCCGTCAGTCGCCAGAAAGAATGGTTTCAATCGTCGATTGCCGTTTGTAATGTGAAGTTGCAGATATGGGGAGGCTTACACTGAGCTAGTACCTCGGGTCTGAACGCCCACACCCATAGCAGGGCCGGGTAAGCTGGTACCGGATCTAGAGGTACGAGTCATGGTTTGATCAAGTTCTGCTCGGAAAGATTCATAGCGCCATTACTACACACGGAGTGTTGATTACTATGTCACTGGCGACAATAACGTGAATCAATTTATCTTACCTATTTATTATGGTTGTTATTTGTTTCTATGAAAGACGCATAGACAAATCTTACTTTGTTTTACATTTTTCAGGTGCGATTAAACTAAAATCATCTCCACTTATTAGTTACTCACATAGTAAAAACATTTTGCAGTCTGGTCAATTAGGCGAGTTTTAGTAATAATTATTAATTTTAAATATTAGTCAAAAATAAAAAATAAGCAAAGTTCATAGTATTTATTGTATGTGTATGTGTGTTTTTTTTTAATTCAAGGTGCTGTCTAGGATTTAAGGTAGGTTGAAAAATTATTATAAAATCGCTGAATAATACATTACTGTAACCTCCATAAAGTGGCGCCATCTGTTGGAAAACAATGCGTCAACGTGCTTTGTCAAGGATAACAAAGTATTTGGTGAATTATGAATCAATTTATAAAATAAAATTCAAAAATGTTTACACCACATTCCAATAACTGGCTTACACAACTCATGTAACAAGGTTCTACTGTTTGTGTAAAATAAAATAAAATAGAAACAGAAACAATACTACCCTGTTGTAGTGGCGCCATCTGCTGACGCATAAGTGAACTAAAATTTGAATTAGATTATTAGAAACAAAAAATGTCGACCTTAGAAACAAAAATTTGTTGCTTTTTGCCGAAGGCGATGTAATTATAGTAATCATATTTGTTTTAACATTTTGCAGGTCCCATTTAAATTAAGTTACATCCACTCGATGCCCTTATTAGTCGTACGCATCATACGCAGAAGGAACATTTCCACAAATTATCGCTAATTTAGGTCAACTATGCAAAGCGACAACGCGCGTCAAGGTTCACAAACGCTTTCAGATGCGGCCCTTTCATGCGCACAGATTTTCCAACCATTGAAAACTAATCAACCGCTCACCTCATTTACGCACTCGCGTAATACGACGTCGTACCGTAAAGGTACTTGAGGCCACACTCCAGCAAACAGACGGGTCGCATGTGTCACTTCACTCTGTTTGCTGTGGCTCCGGAACGATGCAGACGTTCTGGATGTGGACCGCGTTCCCTTGGCCGCTCTCGACGCGTATCGTGAGAATTGCTTAGCGTTGGGTGGCGTTGAAAAAAAAAATCATAAACGGAAGCTCTCACCGGGAGGTAAATGCAAAATAAACTTTACTGCAGCCCGAGCGCGAACCGAACCGGGTGAGGTCACCCTTGCATGATTATTATATGTTTATAAGTCGCTTATCCGGCTGTAATCGATATTGACGACACATCGATCCGTCGGTAATTATAAGCGGCACACGCTTTGGGGAAAGGGTTTCGGGGTGACGCACCGGTTGTTGCACCGCGGCTGCATGAAATATGCATCGAACGTTTAATATCATGGCCAAGGCTAAGCGCGCTCCGTACCCGGTCGAACGAAACGGCTGGGCAATGGCACGCCGTTGTGCTTGGGAGATTCGTGCTTCCGGTTATGTAATGCGAGCAGCGGAACTATCGCAAGCAACACGATTGATACAGGGGTATTGTGCATGCATAATATCGCCCTCGGGTGTCACTGTACGTTCGAGCAGTTTTCCGCCAGGGGTCATTTGGCGGAGGTATTACCGAAAGGTTCGTATAAAAAAGCCATAAAATTCATGAGCCAAACAAATAGCCCACCGGTTCGATTCGATACGAAAAATAATCTTCAAATTCATTGATGCTCGAATCGAACGCAAACGCACCCAAAGGTGCTGAAAATCCGGAACAGAAATTCGCTTTCTCATTAGAAGTCGTTGTGTGCTCGCGCTATCTCACTCTCACTCCCACTCCCCGTCGATGAGTCTTCGGTTCCACCACCATAAGGATCACGTTTTGTGCCAACGTTTACTTTATCGATGGTACGTGTCCCGGGAGCGGGCAACCAGACTGTAGCGAAAGTGCAAATCCATACGCAAAAAAATCGTCCCCAAACTCCCAAACGCCGACCTGCCGTGACTGTTAATTAGCGCTCGAAAGCAACGCAGTTTATTTATGATGGACGAACCACCCGTGAGCGTTGCGAATACTTTCGATACACGCTTACAACCTGTACCGTTGCTGGGACGCATTTAATTAAAGAAGGAGCATTCGGATCTTCACTTGTTTACGTCAACTAAGATCGCAAGAATTTACGACGTTTATATGTGTTTCGAGTGTATTGTTGCTGGTTCGTAATCAATACAAGAGATTTAACCAATATTATATACAATAAATCAAATAAAATCATACGAAATAACTACTGAAACTTTGATAATGTAGCGCCTGACATGACATCATTGAAACCAGCTTGAGCTGCTTTTTAAATTGTTTGCCCGAGGCCAATTATTATGGGTGGAATAATTAAACGTGCCTGGATTGCGAAATCTCACTACGACCTCTATTATTCTAGTCCAAACCGACTCCAAATCGACAGCTTTTTATGGGCAAAGAAGTCCCACTGCATACAAGTCCCTCGGCGGATGGTGCATGCAAATTAGAATCGTTCTTGACGTTCTTCGTTCGTTCTGGAGCGCCAGGCTTCCGTAACTGGCAAGCGATATCGAAGGTCACCGGATGGCCCACGTACGTTCTAATGTATAATCGTCTGCAGAGCTAATTACCAAAGCACGCAAAACTAGGGTGTGTTTGTTCGATCGCGGGTGCTCGTAAGCACAAACCGATCGCAAAGCGTGTCACGTTCGCAAACGGTGCTTCTTCACCCGGAAACCTTGTCCAGCTCACGAGCTTCGAAATTGTAACGCGTTCGAACGTCTCACCCGGGCGTTCTCGCATGACTCATCATGTACCCCTCGACTTCAGCGTAGCAAACCATGTCCGGGGATGCATTCCAAAGCTTCTGCGCTCCTCCCGGTGCAACTCGAAAGTGGAACCTAAACTAACCCACGCTGCGGATGCACAGATCTGTCGTCGGTACGCGAACACATGATCGTGATACACATGATAGCCATACAGGGTGAGAGTGTTTTCGTCGTTCGCACACCACGCACATCCTATTATAAATAAAAACCGCACTATACGATGCGGGCGTCGGTGGGAAAACTTCTTCACATGAAGCACACCACCGAGCGTGCGTGAACGATGAAGAGTTGTCGGTGGAAACGGGGCAGTGGAAAAAAGCGAGGTTCGTCGCTTATCGCTTACCGTCAATCCTTTTGTTGCATTTGCACCAGCGGCGCAGGTCTGGGAATAGGAATAGTTGGGCTTATCGGTGGTACTGGTCAACATTGTTGCTTGGTGGGGTGTACATTTTAATTGAATCGACACCTCTTGGATGTAAAAAAGGCTCCACCACAGTGATGGTGGAATTTGCAGTATATTTATTTAATTTTTATCTATTATTCTCCTTTCTAATCTCTTTTTTCTGAAATATTTCGTATTATTTTGTATGATGGTTTATAACTGTAAAGCCTGTATGGAAAATGTTTAATTTAAATAATTAAAACAAAACTATAAACATTAAAATATATTCTAGTTTTGCTTCATAACAATGTGTTATATCAGTTCTAATTGTTTAAATTCTTAAATAATATTAAACACGAATGAATATTTTTTCATCCTCTTGATGTTGAAGTTTTTAAAGCACATAGTTTATTATAAATTAAGTATGAAAAATTTCAATTTTATTTGAAATATTACTCATCATAGATATTTCGTTTGAAATTAAATATTAATGGGTGATATCACATAAGTACTTAATCTAGAAGGTTCTCGATAAGATAATTAGAACAATACGCTTTCAGTTTTAAATATTGTGAGATATTTATTTTAATATTACATAAAAACGTCTAAATGTGTAGACTATAGCTTACAGAAAAAAAAATTGCGATAAGAAATATCGTTGAACAAAGTATCGAGTTGTTACAAGGAAATAATTTTTAAATAGAATTGTACACAAACATTTTTTTCAGTATCGCAGTAATTGTTTAGTTGCAATTACCATTAACAAACAATAAAAAAAAACAATCGTTAACGATCGCGATGGCTAATGTATTCAACAACAACAAAAATCCATTCTTGTTGGTTTCTTGTCGCCTCCGTTGCATTCTCAGCTTCACTCGAGCTACATCACCTACACATACTGTAGCGCTTTAACAACGCTGCTGCTATGCTTCCCGATCGTGTACACCGATTGACGTACACAGCGTACGGTGAAACATTTAACACCAACGCACCAAAACCCAACCGCCGCCCAGCTTCATAACCGAACCACTCGGCCCAGGAAGCCAATCAATCATTTCGCGTAAACCATTTCTTTGCCCACGGGCACGGGCCGTTTAACACGGTTCGTGTGTTTTTGGTGTGCCTACCTTTAAGTCACCCACGCCCCAGGGCGCGCATTAAAAAGCGCTTTGTTTTTGGCACTTTTCGGCGAGTTGTTTTGGTTGCTTTATTTTTGCACCTATTTTCGACGCAAATTAAACTGGAATTAAATGCTTCAAAAGATGCAAAAACAAGAGCAGTGAGCACCTTCAGTTGGATTAAGTGGTTACCCGGGTGCACTAAGCAAACCGGCCGCCACTCATGCTCCCACTGCACACGAACAAATTGCAACCCTTTACGGTGTGCGAGCGATCGGAAACGGAGCGGTGACTTCAACCAGCCGCGCAGCAAAGCGACGAACGTGGGTCCCCCCACTCGCTCGCTCGTTCGGTGTTCGCTCGTTCACGTCGCTCACAAACCTGCGCGGAAAAACGCTTCCCAAGCGAACCCCTTCCCACTTGGGTCAGTGTTGTTTTGGCCAGCACTCGGTACGGTACGGTACGACGTCTGGTTTCCCGCCCGAGCAGCGAAGCGCGGGCGCGCGTGCGAAAGTTTCGTGATCGAAAATCGAAAAATCAATCGAACGGAAAATTGAAAAATCCCGATCCGATCCGAGCGGCTCGACAAACGAATCCGGAAAGGAGGAATAAAAACACACACACCCACACATACGGTACGCGGTTATAGTGAGCGGAGAAATGAAATTATGAAGATAACAGTGGCAGTGCCAGCGACGGAAGTGCCGACCGTCCCCTTGTGGCGAAGTGGACGGTCGCGTGTGATTGTTGCGTGCTGCGGCTCGTGTTCGTGTTTTGGGTGCAATTTGGGTGATCTTTGGGGGTTTGTGGGTCTATGGAAAACTGATGCGCGCATCCGTGAATGGCGCTGGTTTGGTGTGATGTAAGAATACGATCCCATGATACCGCGGTTCGGTCATCGGGCTAATCAGGCTCGCGCCTCGAGGCGTCGCCGATGACGGGTAACTCTCATTTTCCGGCGTCAACTACCCCCGGGCGGAGGAGGGGTGGCCACTTTATTGGGCCCGGCTTGTTGCGTGAGTGCGTGAGGGACGACCGAGAACGCCGCGAGCCAAGTGACAGTCGGGTCGTGGGTATGAAAACATCATAAAACAAGAGTCACTCGAGGAAGTCAACGGTCGCGGAGAGCGAAAACTCGTCCCGGGGGATTTTCTTCATTTTTTTGTTGTTGTTGTTTGCTTCATTTACCGCGGGTGGGGAAAGTTACGGTGGAGCGAAGAATGCACGGGAAGCGGGGCCTGATCGTGCGAACATAATATTTTGTGTCGGTGTCGGTGTTATTTGTAGACGTATTGTTTTTTTTCTCTCCTATTTTTATGTGCCTAAAATTTCCCCCCAATCCCTCTCCAACCCCAGCGCGGCTGCTCAACGAGCCGGCAAACGAGGCGTCAACCGGGCAGGCCACAAAACCAGCCGCGGTGCAACCGTGCATTTCCGTGCAGTGCGCAGCGAATGATGACAAAGCAGCGTTAAAAATCGAAGACAAAAAAAAACCCTCCGAACGACGTGCCGCTTAAGACACTAACCGGGCCGGAGCAGTTTTTCGATCGATTTGCACACTTTATTAACCATTGCTCATCACCTGCTGGGTGGCCGGCGTACATGATACGTGCGTGTGATTGTGTATGTTGTTAGCGGGTGCGAGCAAAACCCTTTTTTGGTGCGAGTGTGGGTGCGGTGCAGCCGGAATTCCACGACGCGAGAAACGATCAAATTAAATCGACCGAAAATATGGGCAACATTTTCCTGCTCCTGTTTGGATTGCATTTGGTAAGTGAAGGTGCGATGATTGGCCAATGGCTGGTCACTAATAAGCTACAGTTTGATGAACTCTTAGATGACTGATTTCGTGGTCAAATGTTTTGGGTTGGATAATTTAACAGAAAAATATTTATTAATAATTTTCCCAAATTTATAACATAATGAATGAGAATTGTATATTGATTACTTATTGTATCAAAACTTTGAAACCTGTCACCTAAACTGTTATGAATATAGCACAGAACGTTATCTATTAGTATATAAAACGTTTTTATTTAATTGAATTTTTTTAATTAAATGAAATTTATTTTTCAGACAAAGGGAAGTACAAAAATTGTAAAAGTGTAGTATAAACACCAACATTTGTCCCATGCACTTTCTGCTTGTAGTAAACTCTTAGAAAACCAAAGAATATGGCATATTTAATTCGAAGAGTTCATTGCATGTGCAGTGAAGTAGATATGAAAATATTTAAGTACGTATCAGCATTTCATTACAAAATCAATACTTATATACTGACTCATAACTGTTAAAACCAGAATATATTCAAACATATTGACACTCAATTTTGTACAAATATGCTCTTTATGTTCAACTGATACTGACAAAAATGTAGCCAAACTAAACTCGAGGGTTCACAATAGGGCTCAATTGGTTCAACCCAAAGTGAGATGATTCACTTAAACCTAAACCAATAAACCTTTCCATTCTATCGCGTGCCTAGCCGCGGGTATATAATTAGTGTCATGAACAACTACACAATTAATATGTAATCATCATCTCGATCCTCTTGACGATTATCGTTGAACAAATTAGTTTAGAGCCACGAGAGAAGGTAATTAGAAGCTGGTAGGAAGCCTATAATGATGATAGTTACGTGGAAAAACTATGACGAGCTCGCTCGACATTCCGGGTTGTGCTTTATGGTTAAGAAGGGACGTTTTTTTTTCGCATCAAATGAAACTATTTCATCACTCTGGCCGGGTTTAGCTGGGCGACCGGCGCACAACACATCCATGCAATTGAATTTGCCTCAAAACCCCTTCCAAAACCCGAAGTACCCGAAGCCGATGGAAATTGATTGATTCGCCGAGCTAATTGTGTCATGCGAGCTCCGAAGACCTTTTCCCTTTTTGACCGCATCGGCCACCCTTCGTCCCGAGCATGGGACGCCTTCACGCCGAACGATTAACCTTTCCACGAGCACACGAAATACGTGCAAATGCGCATATCATTCCCATTCGGCCCGTGGACCGATTTCAAACCGCTCCGATGTGGTCCCGTTCGCGCTCATGATTCATTTTACGTTCAGCCGTGTGATGCAATCCGGCTGGCCGGCGGGCAGTCGACGGATTTCTAAACGCTCCGTTCCGGTGCTCTTGAAAACGTCGCTTGAACGGTCCGGTAAGCGCGGCTGCGGCTGTGGCGATAGTAAAACACCAAATTCCGCCCGCGAAGTCTACATTTCCCTTCGTTCAAGGGCATCCCAAAAATTTGCTAATGATCGTCGCGGTCTGCGATCGATAGTTTTCTGGTGGCCACCAGAGTGGATGCCTTCGGTGAAACGGTTGCGCTTAGCGCGGGAAGTCATAAATCAGATAATGGCCGGACCTCCGATTTGACAGGCCACACGAGCGAGCGCACGCGGGGGACGTTTTTGCATTGCGGGTAATAGAAAAATAAATTCAATATCCGATTCCGGTGCCTTCAGCGTCCCCCGGCGTTGGTAACTGGGGCTCTTTAGGGGGTGACTATGAACAAAACAAAATCGATAAAAATCTTCAAACCAGCTTCACCAACACGCCGGGTCGCAGTTTCTTCATCCAATCTCCCACACTGCACAAGGAGATCAACATGAAACATGATTTGTTGTGTTGTCGATCGATCGACGCAGCACTCATTGGCTCGCCTGCAGACCTTTTTAATATCGCAGGCGTACCGAGCATCGTG